>LPNX010780726.1:2530-52355 GCA_001517045.1 Pseudotsuga menziesii | reverse complement strand
GAAACCAATTATTTGGCCCACTTTTATTACAAAATCAATTTTTCCAATTAAACTATTAAAAAATAGCCTAAGTTTTGGAAAAAATAAATTTTAATAAAAAACACTAAAAAAACTAAAAAATTAAAAAATTAAAAAACACCTAGGGGGACTTAGACATGTTCATATGACTCAAAAATTATGTCTATCATGTTTATACATTGACACATAGACTCTAATAACCTCAATAGGCCTAAATGCCAAGCCGACCACCCCAACTTTGGAGGTATGGAGTGAAAAACTCAGAAATTATCAGTCGTTTGTTCAACAACCAATAATAACCAAGGGAAAAAACACCCTGGGCTGATCGGATTGACAAATGAAATCTAAGAGACCGAGTCTTTTACAGACACTATCATGCTAAAACATTTGTTGCAGTTCCCCCATGGGGTATGAACATGTGATATAGTACAACAAGCACTTCCCAGAAGTACTTCCACAGGTCTTCTGAAGTCCGAACAAGTTATCCTTGTCCAGCTCACCAGGCTCACTTGATAAAAAACCACTAAGTACAACTTAGGTGGTAACAAGTCTTATGCATGCTTTGAGAGTAGAAAGGTTACATAGGTTGACTGACTTGATCCATATCATAAAACCCTAAAAACAGTTTAAGTTACCATGCATCCTCGAGCTACAACCTAGAGGAGTTTCCTGGAGTGATAACAAAGTGGCATCGTTGCCGGGGAGAGGAGATTGAAGCTCAGCTTCCCTGGGAGACGACATAGATCCATGCTTTGATGATAGACAAGGATTGGACATTATTATGGTTGTAATCATCTATCGGGAAACTCCATTGATATAAGGTGGCTTCAAGAAGACCAAATACTAGAGCAAACCCAAAGGGGCCACCAGCAACACGCGTTTCAGATCCGGAAGAAATCTTGAGGAAAGCTAGGGCTTTACTAAGACAGACTAGCAGTGCTGCACAAAACGCTACATCAGATATTTCAAGAAATCTTTCTGCTGATATTTCTTTTGCTGAAACTCTTAATTCCTAGAAATTTTTAGGTACATCAGAAAAATCTAGTGCTTGGGCATCTTCAAGCACTCCTGCTTGTGAATATCCAATCCCTGGTGACTCCACTGGGATAAGTATACTACCGCCTTCTCAACAAATATTTTCAGTGCTGCCTTCCACATCCCTATCCATACCCATTTCCAATATGGCTACCCCTCAATTGACCAATATGGAAAGGATCCTGGTGTCTAGGTATGCACCACTAATTTTGCCAAATCCTCTCGCAGCCATGCCTACCGGGGATTACCTCAAGTATATGCCTAAGTTTATAGGGGAAGGGAATTTCACCACTGAAGAACATCTAGAGGCTTTTTATAGCTATGCTGAAAATATAAATATAGAAAATGAAGATGTATGGACCAAAGTTTTTGTGCAAAGCCTAGATTACCAAGCTAGGAAGTGGTTTAAGGAACTGCCTACTAGATCAGTGGAATGTATAGAGGCCCTAGATGACGTTTTCCTGAAGCATTGGGGAGAGAGGAGAGACCACCTCTACTATATCACATAATTCAGCAACCTGAAAAGAGAAAATGGTGAGTCTATCTCCAACTTTACCAAGAGATTCAATGACATGTACAGCAAGATCCCCACTGAGATTAATCCCACCGGTACCTCAGCTATGATAAATTATGCAAATGCCTTTGACTCTGACTTATGCCTACTTCTCAAAGAAAGGAGATCTGTCTCTTTATCACTCATGCAAGATGCTGCCCTAGAGGTAGAGTCAAACATTCTGGCATCTCAGAAGGTTAAAGGGAAGGTAGAAATTAGAAAGCAGACAGTAGACTACAGTGGGGCTTCAGCATCAGAGAATAGGATTGAAAAAATGACCAAACTTTTGGATAACCTGACTGCTGAAATGTCTAAATTGAAGGACCAAGGACATCTACCGATGAGGGGTAAGGGGCCCAGTGACTTTGCTCCTCGAAACCCAAATTTTGTTCCTTATAGAAGAGGAAACCCCCCTGTTCAGATTCTCAGAAGGGATAAAAATCAAGGGGAAGACTAGAGGATAAGAGCTCCATTTCAAAATGTTGTATTAGAAGAAGAGCCATAATTCATTGAAGAAGAAGGAGAGGCTGAAGACAATATCCATTGCATGGAGGATGAGGTGGACTATTCTTTTCTGACACAGGAAGAATATGAAGAAGCCCTGATTCATGAGCAGATCACTGAAGAGGCTGTCTATCAGGCTGATGGTCAGGGAGGTTACCAACTAAGGTCTAGGTTGGTTGCTCCCCTCAAGAAGAATGTTGTACTGGTCAAGCAGCCTGCTGCACCTGCTAGAAAGGTTGTTGTTTTACCAAAGAAAGTGGTTGTTCCATCCAAAGCATTGCATAAACCAGCACCTTCAGCCACACTTGATCAAGTCCAACTCAAACCTACAGCTCATGAGGTAAGGTTTCCAGACAAGCTGTATTATTCTTTCAACCTTGAGTCTGAAATTCAAAAATTGAAAATCCCTTTCCCTTTAATTGAGTTGATGAAGAATGATGCATTTAAAACCTCCATTCTGAATTCCCTTCAGCCCAAGGTGCACATTGACACTGACTTTGTGAACCTGCAAGATGACAAGCCTGTTGTAACCCTGGGCCCCATGATCGAAGACCTAAAGGACTCCTTCCCACCATTCTATATATCTTTGAACATCCATGATAAAATCCTCCATAACTGTCTGCTGGATTCAGGAGCCTCTCATAACCTAATTCCTAAGGCTATGATGGATGAAATTGGCCTCAGTATTACCAAGCCCTACCACGATTTATTCTTTTTTGACTCCAGGAAGGTCAAGTGCTTGGGCCTCATCAAATACCTTGTTGTAAACTTAACTCGACTACCTTCAAAAAGCGTAGTGATGGACATTGTAGTGGTCGATATTCCTCCAAAATTTGGCCTCTTGTTGTCCCAGTCATGGAGCAAAATATTGGGTGGCACCCTTCATATGGATCTCATGTATGCCACCATTCCCATGTTCGGAGGGGAGACTAAGAGACTGTACAAGGAAAATCAGCTAGCATACATCATAAGCAAGGAGAGCCGCTCAGTAAATCACCACATCTATGCGGTGGACACCGATTTTGGGTCTTGCATCTTGCAAATAGATGATAATCAACAGACATGAGTTCAGCTCATTGAGCCCACCCGTATGCAACCCGAAGAAGTCACAACAGCGATCTAGACCATGTATTTCGATGGGGCAAGTGCTCAAAACTCAGCAGGCATGGGTGTAGTCTTGATATCCCCATCTAAAGAAAAAATTCACCTGTCTTACAAGCTTTATTTAAAAACCACGAACAACGTAGCAGAATATGAAGCCTTGCAGCTAGGATTTAAAGCGGCCAAGGAGATGGGGATCATGTGCGTGAATATTTTCGGGGACGCAGACCTCATCATACAGCAGGTCAACAACACTTTTCAGATGAAAAATATCATATTGAAGGCCTATAGGGACGAGGTATGGAAACTCAGAGACTCCTCTATTTTTTTTGAATTGTCATATATTCCTAGGGATTTGAATCACCTGGTTGATTCCCTAGCTATCTCTGCAAGTCTGTTTGTTCCTCCTTTACCCCCTAGGCTCAGCTACGATGTTTAGGTCAAGTACAGACCCTCTCTACCAGACAATGTAAAATTTTGGAGGGTGTTTTAAAATGATGGGGAGCTTAGTAAATTCCTCCAGTTAGTGGATGAATTCTATGACATACACATAGACCAGGAAAACCTTAACATGGAGGAATAAAAACAGCTCTCAAGTTAAAGATAAAGTAACTGAGCAGAATATTGTCCAATTGCCCAGCAACTACATACCTCGTGGTCTAGTACCGTTGGAAGAACTGTTTGATCACAATGAAATCCCTTTCAATCCTGCCAAAAGGGATCTAGGCCCTGCTGTCCAAGATCAAAACATAGGCATCCAAAGCCATCCAAAACTAATAAATCTATCCACTGGGCTGACTGTTGGACAGAAGTCTGAATTTTGCAGCTTGATGAAAGAGTTTGTTGATGTCTTTGCATGGGAGTATAGTGACCTAAAATCATATGACACCAACATCATCCAACATAGGATTTCTTTGGAGAAGGACACCATTCCTTTCAAACAGAAGCTAAGACCCATCAGCCCTCTTCTATTACCAGTGATTGAGAAAGATATCCACAAACTCCTCAAAACCAAGATCATAATTCCCCTCAGATGTTCCAAGTGGATTGCAAATCTAGTAGTGGTAAGAAAGAAAAATGGAGAAATCAGGTTGTGTGTGGATTTTAGAAACTTGAACAAGTGTTCCAAGAAAGACAACTATCCACTGCCCAAGATGGAGCACCTATTGCAGAAAGTCTCGGGGTCTAGAGTTATGTCTTTCCTTGATGGCTTCTCTGGATACAACCAAGTTGTTGGACACCCTGATGACCAAGAGAAGACTGCCTTTACCACCCCCTAGGGCACCTTCATGTATGCTAAAATGCCATTTGGGCTAATGAATGTTGGGGCCACTTTTCAGAGAGCCATGGACCTAGATTTTGTAGGGCTAAAAGATAAATTTGTGCTGATATATTTGGATGACTTAACAGTTTGCTCTCATAGCCATCATGACCACTTGCAGCATTTAAGGAAGGTATTTCTGAAGTGCAGAAGGTACGAAATATCACTGAACCCCAAGAAGTCCCAATTTGCACTCAATGAAGGAAATCTCCTAGGAGACATAGTCTCAACAGAAGGTGTAAAGATCGATCTGGTAAGGGTGGAAGCAATTCAGCAGCTGTCAATACCAAGGTCAAAAAGAGACATTCAGTCCTTTTTAGGCAAGATAAACTTTGTCAAGAGATTCATTCCAAATTTCTCTAAATTCGTAAAGCACATAACATCCATGCTAAAAAAGGATGCAAAGATCAAGTTGTGTGTGGATTTTAGAAACTTGAACAAGTGTTCCAAGAAAGACAACTATCCACTGCCCAAGATGGAGCACCTATTGCAGAAAGTCTCAGGGTCTAGAGTTATGTCTTTCCTTGATGGATTCTCTAGATACAACCAAATTGTTGGACACCCCAATGACCAAGAGAAGACTGCCTTTACCACCCCCTAGGGCACCTTCATGTATGCTAAAATGCCATTTGGGCTAATGAATGCTGGGGCCACTTTTCAGAGAGCCATGGACCTAGATTTTGTAGGGCTAAAAGATAAATTTGTGCTGATATATTTGGATGACTTAACAGTTTTCTCTCATAGCCATCATGACCACTTGCAGCATTTAAGGAAGGTATTTCTGAAGTGCAGAAGGTACGGAATATCACTGAACCCCAAGAAGTCCCAGTTTGCACTCAATGAAGGAAAGCTCCTAGGAGACATAGTCTCAACAGAAGGTGTAAAGATCGATCTGGTAAGGGTGGAAGAAATTTAGTAGCTGTCAATACCAAGGTCAAAAAGATACATTCAGTCCTTTTTAGGCAAGATAAACTTTGTCAGGAGATTCATTCCAATTTCTCTAAGCTCATAAAGCACATAACAGCCATGCTAAAAAAGGATGCAAAAATCAAGTGGGCCGACCAGGAAAGAAATTATTTTGAACACATTAAGAAAGCCATCATGGAGGCCCCAACCCTGATTACTCCCAACTACACCAAAGGTTTTTACATTTTCTCTTTTGCATCTTATGACACAGTGGCAGTTGTACTACTACAAAAGAATGATGAAGGTCTTGACCATCCAATTGCTTTCTTCAACAGAAACCTGAGAGATGCTGAGCTGAAGTATGGCCCAATTGAGAAGTAGGATTATGCTCTCATAAAATCTTTGAAGAGCTTCAAAATCTACATTCTCCATGCAAAGATCATTGCATATGTCCCTTCAGCTGTTGTGAAGGACGTTTTGACTCAGACTGACATTGATGGGAAGAGAGCTAAGTGGATTTCCAAACTCATTGAGTTTGATGTAGAGGTGAAACCCACCAAGCTGGTAAAGGGATTAGGTCTAGCCAAACTCATGGCCAAAGAAAACTGTGAACTGATGGGAATAAATTTCACATGTGTCAGATCAGAAAAGGTGCAGACTATGGTAGCAGCTGAAACAGAAGTAAATCAAGATCAGAATAACAGTATAGCAGTAGCTGAGAACATATCTTCTTGTGAGTGGTACTCAAGTATCATTCAATTTTTGCTTAAATTAGAAGTTCCTCCTAATCTCACTCCTAACCAAGCACGAGCTCTTAAGTTGAAATCTGTTAAGTTTTGCATAATTGACAAACTGTTGTACTGGAGGGATCAGTCTGGAATTTTGTTAAGGTGTCTAGATAAAGAGGAAGCAGAGCAGGTCATGCATCACTTTCATTCTAGTACATGTGGAGGCCACCACTACTGGAAAACCACAGACCACAAGATATTAAAAGCAGGATACTATTGGCCAGTCCTCTTTGTTGATGTATGCACTTTTGTAAGGGCCTGTGACCAATGTTAAATATTTATAGGGAAGCAACAGCTCAAATCCTTGCCCCTTAGGCCTGTTACAGTGAATGGGCCTTTCCAGCAATGGGGTCTAGATTTCATAGGTGAAATAAATCCATCTTCCAGTGGACAGCATAAATGGATCTTGGTAGCCACTAACTACTTTACCAAATGGATAGAAGCAGTACCCACCAGAAATGCCACTCATCAAGTCATCATGAGATTCTTATATGAGAACATCTTCATCAGGTTTGGTTGCCCAGTAAGGTTAGTAATTGATAATGCACCAGCTTTTAAGGCTGGGGCATTAGTTAGAATGTGTGAATCAATGGGTATTCAACTGGTGCACTCCACATCCTATTACCCACAAGGAAATGGCCTGGCTGAGTCATCCAACAAAAGCTTATTCAGAATCATCAGGAAACTGCTAGAGACAAATCAGAAAAGCTAGGATTCAAAGCTTAATTTTTCTTTATGGGCTGATAGGGTGACAGATAAAAGATACAAAGGGACTTCTCCATTCAAACTAGTTTATGGCACTGAGGCCATATTTCCTATCCAGCTCATCCTTCCAGTGGAAAAGTTCTTTCAAGAAGAGGAGGATGAACCAAATGATATCATGAGAAAGCTAATGGATTTGGTGGAGTTACAGCAGATCAGGGAGCAAGTTATAGGACAATCAGAAGCTCATCAACAGAGGATAAAGGACATGTTTGACAAAAGAGCAAAGGCAGACAACTTCCAGGTCGGATATTGATTCCTCAAGTGGGATGTTGTTAGACAGGACAAGGGGAAACATGGAAAATTTGACTCTTTGTGGATTGGCCCTTTTGTTATAGACCAGTTATATGAGAATAACACCTTCAAACTGCAGAATTTGGAAGGTGAAGAAGTATTCAATGGCCCAATAAATGGGTGGTTCCTGAAACTCTATTTTATTTGAGGCTCTGAGGCCTTATGATTGTAAATTAGTAGATAGTAGGTTGTTTTGCTTTCAAAATAAGACTCCATGCCCAATGGAACAATAATGGAACAATAGATAATAGTGTTAAATTACTTAGTTGCTTTTAGGGAAAGGCATTTTGGTCTGGGGTTCTTGGGACCTCACTGGGAGGTTCCCATCCCCAAGTAGGAGCCAGATGTTATCTCCCAAGATAATTTATTTTTGTATGAAGAATTTAATTCATGCAATAAGGAATATGAATGTCACTAATAGTTTGAAAGCCTCTGTGGTTGATAAAAATTTCACTAAGTTGTAGTTTCGGTGGCTTAGCCGAGGATCAGAACATCTCATTAGCCACTGATAGACTTACAGACTACAGCTTCTGCAGTCGGATGAACATTTCAGCAATCGAAAGAACCAAAGACAATGTAGTGGCGAGATAGTCCATTAAAGAGCCGAAACGGCGGAAGACAGACTTACTACAGGTTCCGGCGATCGAAAGACGTAAGGACAACATAGCGGCTAGATAGTCCACTAAGGAGCCGCAACGGTGGAAGAAAGACAGACTACGGCTTCCGCGACTAGATGAAAACTTCTGCGATCAGAAGTTCTAAGGACTAACCATCGGCAAGATAATTCAATAAGGAGCCGCAACGGCGGAAGACATACAGACTATGGATCGACGATTTTACAATGAAGCTCCTCTGCAATATCGGCGACACAAAAGACTAAAGCTCCAATCGATGACTTCTACTGACCTCCGATAGCAATAAAGCGAAATCGTCGATAGTCAAGCATATAAAGTTTTGAAAAGGAAAAACAACAGAGATAACATGCATCGACGAATAGTGAGACTGTCCATCGGTGGCATAGAAGACTAATGCCCCGATGCCTTTGACAATCAACTTCCGGCAGCAACAAATTCAGTTCATTTCGCCTCTGAAACTTCGGAAGCGTTTAGAAAAAATATTTTGATGCATTAGTTATCATAGCTCCCGATCGCCAATGAGCTAATGATGAAGAGCGCCAGCATTGATATTTGGAGCATCGATGGGCTAAAGGAAAAAGATTTCGATCGCCGATGAAGAAGCCGTCCCGTTGCTAAGTGATTTAAGGCACTGACACTACGGCAGCATTGAGACTTGGAGCGCCTATGGGCTAGAAGACAAAGCTTCTGATCGACGACTGCGGCGACAAAGTAAAAAAAATGTCTGGCGGATTAAACAAGAATGGTCACTTTAGTTAACTGCCAAAACACTGGCTGTTGGCGGCAATTTCAGACTGAACCAGCAATGTCGATTATCAGCAACCGCTTCAGCTATTAAAATTTTGCTCAATGAACTAGATCTTCGCAGCAGATAAACAAATAGTTAGCAAGGGTTTGAAGCCCTAATCTAGAAAAACTATCACTTTCAATTATTATTTTGTGTAAATAGATCGGATTTTCAGGATCTATGATTTTTGTAGAAGGCTATAAAGCCCATGATTGATTTTATAATAAGGGTTCAACTTCAGGGATTTATGAGCCAATAATACTTTCAAGCTTCTCATTTTACTTATTCATGGTATAAGCTCTTTTGTTGTGATCTGTTCAGCCATCATCTCTTTCTTTATTGTGTTTATGCCTGAATGTGCATTTAGGTCAATTTCAAATTTATTAAAAAGCTGATACCTTTCATCCTATTGGTATATTAGTGATATTTGATTTATAAATACCATCCTCAGCAGGATTTAGCCATTTATATGCATGTGGTATGTGTGTAAGTCTGCCAACTTGGTGAGTTCTCCATCCCTGCACCTTATAGTCGAACTTCTGAACAAATTGCAACTAAAATCCTTGTAAACGAGTGAGTCTTATGCATGCCTTGAGAGTGGAAAGGTTACATAGGTCGACTAACTTGATCCATATCATAAAACAGTAAAAACAGTTTAAGTTACCAGGCATCCTCGAGCTACAACCTAGAGGAGTTTCCTGGAGTGATAACACATGGGGAGCAGTTTTGGACGTTGATGGACCTGCTTCTGGAGTCTTCAGAGACCAAGTGTCATCTTCAGATTTTTCCTTGTCCTTCTTGTAACCAAGACCAGTTTTGTCAAGTGGAGATCTCTGGTAATCCAAGATCTTATATAGGACAATTGAACTATCCTTGAACTTGACAAAAGATTCATTCTTCTCTCCTTTCTTCCTGACCCAACTACCTCCATTTCTAGCTTCTGGATAGTCTCCTCCTTTTCTTCCAGCTGAATCTTCAGTTTTTCTTCTATCCTCTTAGCTTCCTCCAACTAATTCTTTAGATCATGATTGACCTCTCTAGTTTCTTCAATCTCTTTAGCAGGCTCTTCTGGTTCTTCCTTTTGACTGATCAATTCAGTCTTTAGTTGTTCAACTTTAGCATCCTTGTCTTTCATTTGATCCCACGACTCTTTGTCCTTGTCTTTGAGCTTTACAAGAAACACTTTCATTGACATGGTCTTCTGCTGATATTCATTCAAGGAGTCCAAGATTTTCTTTTTGAACTTCATGAAATCACTATGGTTCAGATTTACTGTGTTTAGGAACCAGTTGGCTCTGATATCAATATTCAGCAACGTGAGATGTATCTCATGTGCAGTCTTTGATAGCCCTTCATCATCATCTGCAAGAACATTTTCAATTTCATCACACAAGCTATCGTTACAATCACAAGATTTCATACCTTTATTGGAGTCCTCTTCTTTCTTTTCTTCTTCTTGATTGACCTCTTCTAGCGGCTTGTTTTATGATTCCTGATCTGTCTTTACAGGTTTTGGTCTTGCCTTCTGATACTCACTCTCCAACTTGAACCATAGGTCTTTTGCTCAAGTGTACTCTCCTACACTTTCCTTCACTAAGCTAGGAAGTCCATCCATGAGGAACTTCAAGGCTGTGGTGTTGTCCTTCTTTGCATCCTTCTATGCAGTTGATTTTTCCTTCTTGTTTGATGGAGAGGGTGGATTGATAACAATCTCCCAAACACCAAACTTCTTCATATAAGCCTTCATTTTGCTTCTCCAACTGAAATAATGTGTCATACCAAGTATAGGCACGTCATTACTTGATGACTCTTCCTTTTCCTCCATTGTGTCTAGGGATCTCCTTCAAGATTGCTAGGCTTGTGACGAAGGCCGGCTCTGATACCAATTGTTAGACAAACCCGGTACATAGAGAGGGGGGTTGAATCTATGTGTGTGTAGTCTTTATTACTTTTTCACTTTTAACAATCAACAACTAATTCATCAATGCATTATTCTACCATTCGCATAATCATTTCATAAACATATTTCACTTCATCGTTTATAAATCATAAGCATCTAAATCATGAACTCATAACAAGAACCATAGCACAAGAGAACACAACACCATATGATTTTGTAATCTTTTTATATTTGTTTTGGAACGGCTACAACCGTGAGGTAAAATCAGCACCTACTGATACAAAGAGCGCCTACTCTTCATCCAGGACCCTGCCTAGTTTTCTTAGACCCTGCTAAGAAGGGTTTGAGGTATCCTAACCTCAAAAAGCAATACAAGTTTGCTTTTACAATTACATTTCACTATCTCAACATACACACATATCACTGTCAAGTGTGCTCACTGTCACATCATCTTTCTGTTAACGTCATCATTGTCATATTAAACATCACTACTGCTGGTCATCTACTATTGCGACACTCTTCTGCTCATCACTCTCTGATCATCATTCTTTACTGCTGCAACTTTAATCTACATATAGGTTTGCTCTTATCACTTAAGAGTTTTCTTTCAACAAGGCATCATCTTCATTCAGTATATCACTAAATCATTGTCATCACGATATGTCAAATCTTCAAACAAGTCTTCAAACTTACTGTATAAGCACTATTATCAATTTGTCTTCATGATGATGGGTGTCATAGACTGTCATACTGTTGTAGGTGTCCATCATCTTACCACTTAGCCAAATACTTTAGTTGTCACTATTAGGGTTATCAACTTAAACCCTTATCAAACAATCTGCAATCACTATCCTGACTATATATGTTTCTTAACTATTCTTGAGCAATCTTTCAAATGTTCAACACCACAACTGATGTCTGGTGGTAATTTGTCATCTATTTAGACTTAATATAGACCCATGCAACCTCTTCACAAAGTACCACTGAGATAGCATCTTTTTAATCCCAAGCATACATTAGTCAAATTTTGATAAACATACCTCAGATATTAAGCATCACCTCATACTATAAAAGTTGTCTTCTTAAGCTGTGCATGCACTTTGTGTCTCCTCAACCAATCAGTTGTCATCCAGGATTGTCAACACTTCATGCTTTTGTTGTACATACCTACCATCATTCATCTCAGTGCAAATCCCAGTCAAAAACAACATGAGACAAATCTTCTCTTCAAACTGTGGAAGACCTTTAACATAGATGTATGTCAACTTCATATTTTTTAAGCATGTTGTAGGTGTCCAAAAGGGTTATCATGTCATCAAGTATCTTGTCTCTTATGTTCATACCAAGATCACATTGTATACACTTCACTGTATGATATCTTTAGCATTAGCACTGTTTATTGGAAGAGAACTTGGATGATGGTGACCATCATTCAATCCACATCAAGGTTCGGATCTGTTGTTCACCAACTTCAATCACCATCAACTTTAACATTGTTCCATCCTAAGTTACCATCATCAAACATCAATAGGAAATGAAGAATTCAGACTGTTTATACTTCTAAAATTCAGGGTTGTTTACCAATATACTTGCTGCAATAAATTTGGATGTCAGTTAGAGTATTGTTATTCCAAATCTTGCGGGGTGGAGAAGCAAAAAAAAATATTATCCTCAGAGTTGTCTATCAACCCCAAAATTACTTCTTCATCTGTTGCATGACTGTCAATGTTGAGTCTCAGTCCACCAAGACCTCAGCTGCTACCTTTTCATGTGTTTGTTGCACTTGTCAAATTCCAAAAGTTGGCATCAAACCTAAAGACCAACCCCAGGAAATAATTCGGTTATGCTGATAAGAAATGAAAAAGATCAAAATTAGGGCTTCTCTGTTGCCCCAAATCAGTCACACATCTTCCTTAGTCAAGAAGGATACCAAAATTTTGAAGTGATGCTGCCGCAAATTCTGTATGTCATTGAAGAAGGCCATCATTTCATTTATGCTGATGTATTCCAAAGAAACATCCAAAACAAAAGAGTTTCAAGACATGCTTCCCTTGGTCACCAACGCAGGTTTTCAAGCATGCTACTGCTATAATTCGGACTGCTCCTCAATCACTGTTCAAAACAAAACTTTGTTGCAACTGTCATTGTGCTCCTGTATACATGAATTTTGAGATAAAAAGAACTTTTGTGGCTGCCTCAGTAGAGTGTACATTCACTGCCTCAGTGGACTGTTGACATACCCGAAATTTAGAGCTAGGATTTTCGACCGAATTTCTCATTTCCAAAATTGAAATGTGATAGGGTATTTATAGTGGTTTCCCACCATAATTTTGAGCCGACTTTCCAAAAAAAAATTAATTTGTATTTTTAATTTAAATTATTTGTTTGGATCTGACTTCTTCAAGTTCAACAAGGTGTTCTCTTTTGTTGTTTCAAGCTAAAAATAATAATTCAACAATTTTGGGGTTTCATTGCCTTATTCATGAACTTTGGGATTCAACCTTTGTCAAAAAGGAGTTATTTTACCCCTTTATTTTCCTTGGACCATCCTTGCTTCAAGGTCATGTCAAAAGACTTCAACACGTTGAAGGCTTCATCATTATCTTCATGTTTCATCAAGGGATCCACCAAAAACCCCAAGGGTACAAGGACCACAAGGGTTTTAAAGGCTCATGCGATTTTTAAGAACCAACAAGTGTAGGTCCAAGGACATCTTCAAGGGTTCTTCATCCACCTTGAGCACACCAAGATACCTCCAGGGGTCAAGATATCTCCTATGGGGATGCTAGGTCTTCTTCTGGAGTACCATGACATCATCATAGCATGAATGACCACAAAATGGGTCATTAATGCTTCTCCAACCCATCTAGGGTTTCTCCAATGTCCATCAAGGCTTTAAGACCATCTCCAGGGTCTTTAGCACCATCGATAGAGTCTTCAACATCTTCAGCAAGGTGGTGGCATCAAGATCCATCCTTATGGATACAAGGACCTTGTCAACTGGGTACAAGGTGCTTCATGGCACAAACCCACTCTGTAAGGGGTCCAAGGCACTGCAGGTGGGACATGGTGGCATCAATGGAAACCTGTGGGGCCACTGCAACTTCATTTTGGCATCAATTACAATTTCATCAACAAAATTTTGATGAACATCACTAACATGTTAAAGAAATACCATGATATCAAATGGACCATAGATGCAAGGATGTCTTTCATAGGCATCAAGAAAGCTATCACAAAGGTACCTGCTCTGGTAATCCCAGACTTTACCAAATAATTTTTTATTTTTTTATGCTTCTAACCACACCATTGTTGGAGCAGTATTACAGAAGAATAGTCAAGGTGCTGAGCAGCCTATAGCCTTTTTCAGTAAGGTATTGAGGGATAGGGAATTGAAGTATGATATCATGGAGAAACAAGCATATGCTTTAGTCAAGTCTTTAAAGGATTTCAAGGTTTACATTCTTCAATCACACATAATTTCATATTTTCCTAGTAATGTATTGAAGGACATCCTTACACAGCCAGACCCAGAAGGAAATAGAGCAAAGTGGATTTTTGTGTTATTAGAATATGAGATTGAAATCAATCCCACCAAGTTGATTAAAGGGTGGGGGATTGCAAATATGATGACCAACTCAAACTTTGAAGCCTTACAGCTGAATTTCCTAACCAGACATTCCAATCAACATGATGCAGAGGTACATGTAATGCTTAATTTCTTTGTATCCCCTTGGTATTCTGATATTGTATATGTATTGCAGAATTTACAGGCTCCTGCAGAATTGAGAAGGACAAGAGCTAGATCAGTAAAGTTCAAGTCTGTTAAGTTCTGTATTTTGAACAAATACCTCTATTGGAAAGATCTTGGTGGTGTGTTACTCAACTTCCTCTTGGAAAATTGAGCTAAACATACATTGACAGAATTTCACAAGGGAAATTGTGGTGGACACCACTCATGGAAGGTGGCTGCCAACAAAATTTTGAGGGTTGGTTTCTATTGGCCTCAGTGTTCTCAGATTCCTACAAGGAAACTACTACCTGTCACCAGTGTCAGATATTTGATGGAAAAAGAAAAGTGGTCTCACTCCCTCTAAATCCCATATTAGTAGAAACACCCTTTCAGTAGTGGGGACTGGACTTCATTGGGAAAATAAATCCAAACTCCTCTGGACAACACAGATAGATCCTGACAACAACTGAATACTTCACCAAGTGGATTGAATCAATCCCTATGAGAAGATCCATAGATGCAGTGATAATAGGTTTCCTTGAGGAGAACATTTTGTCCAAGTTTGGTTGTCCTATAAGAATTGTAACAGATAATGCTCTTGCCTTCAAGTCCAAGAAAATGGTAAGCTTCTGTCATAAATTCCATATTATCCTAAATCATTCTACTACATATTATCCATAGGGTAATGGGCTAGCCGAGTCTTTCAACAAAATCCTAGTAAGAATCATTAAGAAGTTGTTGGAAGATAACAAAAGGGCCTGGCACATGAAGCTGAGATATGATTTGTGGGAAGACAGAATCAGCACTAAAAGAACCATTGGAATGTCACCATTACACCTGGTATATGGAGATGAGGTGGTTTTTCCAGCATCCTTGGGTGTACTAGACATGAAAATATTACAGGAACAACAGGATGAGCCCAATAAAATGCAAAGAAGGATTAACCAGGTCATAGAATTAAATGAAGGGACAAAGCATATGATAAAGTACAATTACATCAGGAAAGAATGAAGAAGACCTTTGACAGAAGGGTAAAGGAAGAAAAGTTCCAGCTTAAGGATTTGGTATTGAATTGGGATGCTCCCAGAGAAGAAAAACATGGGAAATTTGACCACATGTGGGTAGGCCCCTACATCCTAGCGACGTACAGAGGAGACAATGCCTTCATTTTACATCATCAAGATGGATCTCAGCTGGAAGGAGGTCCAGTGAATGGGAGATATATTAAGCATTATTTTTCCTGAAAAGGGGAGGTAATTTGTGTATCATAGTGTATATATTTTTCTTTCTTTACATTTTCTAACAATACAGATGGTGGAGCCAGAATATTTGAGGCCCAAAGAGAAGGCCCTAAGTTCTGAAGGGGTTTCCATGTTTCACTTACAGGTAAAAACAGAAAAATAAAAAGGTTTGAAGTCTGGACTTCCTGGAGTCTCCCAATGGATTTGGCACATGGTCTATGAGGTTCTTTGTTACCTCGCAAGGAGGATAGCATCCCGATTTGGAGCCAGTTGTTAGCACCATTTTTGGGATAACTATTTATTAAAGGGTTTGTCCATCAAAATGTGAAGTAGGGTTGTAAATTTTTGTATCATCTTACCCTTAAGATTGATGGTAAAGTTCTGCAGATGTTGGAAGGGGGATTTCTAGATTAAGAATGCAAAAAACTTGAAGAGAATCATGATTTTGACGCTGAAAGGTTCATGAAGGAGGAAATCCACCCTTAAGAGAATTTGTCGACAAGAAATGGACAGTCAAGATGCTCAGCGCATCAAAATCAAAGGCTAGAATATGTTTTCCGCCTAAGGAAAAGTTGGGCAAGGAATTCTGGAACAAGGTAAGGTTTCGTTACAAAATGTGTTAAATCCAACTTACACCATCCGTAGTCTAGATCCGGCGGTTAAGAAATGTTTCTGCATAAATCTACGGCCCGGGAAGCACGGGAAGTAAAAGTCGGAATCCAAAAAGGGAAAAGTTTCAGTCTCGAGGACCGAGAGTCCCAATTTCCAATTTCCGCTATCCCAGATCAGACGGTCGAAGATGAATTCGTTCTAAATCAACAGCACGGAAGAAGGAAGCACTGGAAGTAAAAGGAAGAATTGGGAAAGGACAAGTTCGGTCCCAGAAAGCTAAAGGCCTAATTTTTTATTTCCACTATTCGGGATCAGAAAATGGAAAGTCTAAAGATTTGGGCATGAAAAGTTGAAGTTCTGATTTTCGATATCTTCTAGATCTACGGTCCAGAAACCATCTGTATCCAGATCAATGGTCTAGATTGATCCCGAAGGTAAAGGAAAATTTGAATACCGGGAGCCGAAAAAGATAGGATTTTGAAGGGATTTTGGGTTTTCCGCAGAACTCAGATCAACGGCTGAAAATAGATCCGATGTAGATCGACGGTGCAGAAAACAAAGGGGCGAAAAGGATGATGCAGAGGCAGGAAAGTGAAAAATTAAACCTTGGAAAGGTTGTCATTCCATCTTCCGCACTACACAGACCACAAATCAACGGTGCGAAATGAATCTCGGTATGAGATCTACGGTCCAAAATGATTTTGCTAGTAAATAACATAGATGAAGAAAAAACATTGCAGGCCATGGCGAAAGCCCTCCAAAGGGTCGTTTTCAGCAGCCCTGCTGTCAAAACTTCTCAACCAATTATTCATACATGCTCCTGCGCATGCTTTCTATTTTATTTCGTGATTATGGTGAATCTGTTGGATCATTGTTTGTTATGATTTTCATCATTATACTGAAACTATTTTTAGCTCTGTTTCGAGGTTGGTCTCAGGAGCTTATGAAACTATAAATATTCCCTCCATAGAGGGAAACCAGGTTGTAACCCGTGAGAATTTTGTGTTATGATTTATTGAGGTTTTTTGCTAATAAAGTTGTAGATTCGAATGCTTGATGTTGTTGCAGATATTCCTGTGTGATTCGTAGCTTACAGTATGTTACTTCTTTTCCTCTGTGCATGTATTCTTATTAATATTTCCATTGTGTCTTCTTTATGCCTAGAATAAGTGTATAATAGCTCAGAATTCATCTGGTATGCTCTGACTATTGTTTTCAAGTATCCACCAAAGCTTTCCCTCCAAATTGATGCAGAATCCATCCTATAGATGCTCTGTTTGATGGATTGTTCATGTTCTATCTTTATCACCAGAAAAACAACTATTTGACTATAACCGAGTGCTACCTTTCCTCTGTGTATCTTCACCTGCAAACGGCTTTGTAATCCATCTATAATTTTCGATTCCATAGCCCAATTGTGCTTGCCCTATTTCAACCATTTCTAAATCTGAATTTGTTTTATCTTTAATTATGGCCCTAATATAAATCTATGAGAGATCCCTCTTTGGAAAGGTAGAAGCCATATCTCCTTTCCTAAAGTGGTTCTATTGTTACCTTGGGGTTTACTGTAATATCTGTATCCGGATATTCTCAATGATTACTTAGTTGAATAATCAACCAATGGAAAATGACTCCATATTGAAAATATTAAATATGAATGATGATGAAAGATTACAAACTGAGTGACATATATATATATATATATATATATATTAATTGTAAAGGCACTTTGGATACCATCCATGAAAGGATGCATCATTTTAGAATAGTTTACTAATAACCGTTTATTAATTATTAATTATTAATATCAATATATATTAATATTAATAATTAATATTGATATATATATTATTTGTTGTTATTATTTAAATTTGTTACATTGCCCTCTGGTTCATGATGCTTTATCCTCAAAGCATATTTTATAAACTTGTTTATAATTTAAATATTGTAAGTAAAACTATGGGCTATTTCATAAAACCATGGGCTATTTCACTTTGTTTTTTAAATTTTCCCCTTTTTATTTCTTTGTTGATCATTTTCTTTTATTCTTCTTCATTTTTCCCTCTTTAGTTGATAATTATTTTTCTTTTTTTTTTCTTTTTTTTATTCTTCATTTTTCCCTCTCGTTTTTGCTTCATATTTGGAGTGGAATTAATACTTCTTCATTGAAATTCAAATGGCCAAAGGCCAATTTTTGGTAAAAAACCAATTTTTACCAGAGAAACTCTGAATATGGATGGATAAAAGCCATTGTGAGGTCAAAGACCTAAATTCAAGGAAACCTTGATCATTTTGGACAAAATTAGGAGATCGACAGAAGCCCTAGGAAGGGTTGGATCTAACACCAATGTAATATCTGTATCTGGATATTCTTAATGATTACTCGGTTGAATAATAAACCAATGGAAAATAATTCCATATTGAAAATATTAAATAAATATTAAAGATGAATGATGATGAAAGATTACAAAGTGACTGCCATATATATATTAATTGTAAAGGCACTTTGGATACTATACATGAAAGGATGCGTCATTTTAGAATAGTTTACTAATAACCATTTATTAATTATTAATTATTAATATCAATGTATATTAATATTACTAATTAATACTATCCGCGAGATTTAGAACAGTTGGTGGCGAGGTATGGTTAAGACGCCCCTTAAGCTGAAAGGTCGTCAATTTTAATCCCGTTGGATACCAAAAAATCCAACCATGTTAAGGGTTGGTGTGGTCCAGGCCGGGTGCGATCCCCAGGTGATTTTGATGGCTTAGATGNTATAGAGAGAGAGAGAGAGAGAGAGAGAGAGAGAGAGAGATTGTTTGTTGTTATTATTTAATTTTGTTACATTTACCCTCTGCAACCTAGGGCTCATTTTGAGTGATAACACTCCATTTCACCACGTAGTCTAATTGTCTATTTTCCTAGCTTAGGAGGTCTTCATCACACCACTAGTTCATGAGGGACACACCTAGGGGATGTTAGGATTATATAATCCTCCCTTGCCCATATATAGTCTATTAGATCATTTGCCTAACTTAAGAGTCATTTTCTATAGTTTGGTGCCACCAGTGTGCCATTTGGTGCCACCGATGAAAATCCATACACTTTAGGAGCCACTGCAAGTTCCACTAACAGCCTCCATCAATTGGTTGTAGTTGGTAGGTAGTTATGCTAAGTTAAGCTCCAGTTACATTCAGTTAGATGTATTTCAGTTGAGTTAGAGCCATTCTTGCATGGTTGCATGGGATTAGGCTCCATTTCTCACCTACCTCATCAGGTTAACTATTTTAACTGGTTGATAGATTGAATTAGACATGTGGAGTTAGACTAGTGGTTTCCGATAGTGATTTAGACACTTCTAGTTAGCAACTCAATCAGGATTGAGTTGGTAGATTCAAATATTATCCATATGATTCAAATTCTCCTTATTGTAACATTGTTTTATACTGCTGGAATTAGTGAAAATTAGTGTTGTAATTTACTGATAAATTCTTGTCAATTTTCTCTAAAATTTGTCTTGTTCAGTGTTATTGGAGCAAGTCGGTAAGCCGACTTGAATGATAGCCGACTTAGTCGATCAGCCGACTAGTTAGAGATTAGGTCAGCCACCTAAGTTCGTGTCGGTTGAGTGAACCGACAAGTAGTTATTTGTAAGTATTTGTAATTCATATATATTAGGCTGTTGAGCCAGATGAGAACTCGGTTCAGTTCTCGGTATTGTATGGACCCTCTCTTGTTAATATAATATATTATTCTATCTACTTGTTCTTATCTCTTGCCTCTATGATGTATGTATGTTTTAGTATGTATTATTAGTAACCTTATGTGATCTGTGAGATTACAACATTTGTTCCGTTGCATGTCGATGGTTAGTGTACAGAAAATACCAACCATTAGACTTCACAGCCCATGAAGACCAAGCACAAACAATGACTACTTCGACGGACAAAGAAATTTTGGGTACCTTCCTGTTTC
Organism: Pseudotsuga menziesii; assembly: GCA_001517045.1. Taxonomy (NCBI): domain Eukaryota; kingdom Viridiplantae; phylum Streptophyta; class Pinopsida; order Pinales; family Pinaceae; genus Pseudotsuga; species Pseudotsuga menziesii. Next base: position 32,184 of record LPNX010780726.1, on the reverse strand, counting down.
TTTAGGATGAAGAAACATTTTTTTCGTGGGGAAGATGTTGAAGGAGCAATTTGGTAAGCCGACTTAGTCGGTCAGACAACTAAGTCGGTCAGCCGACTAGTTATAGATTAGGTCATCCACCTAAGATCGTGTCAGTTGAGTGAACCGACATGTAGTTATTTGTAACTGTTTGTAATTCATATATATTAGGCCGTTGAGCCAAATGAGAACTCGGTTCAGTTCTCAGTATTGTATGGACTCTCTCTTGTTAATATAATCTGTTATTATATCTACTTGTTCTTATCTCTTGTCTCTGTGATGTATGTATGTTTTAGTATGTATTATTGGTAACCTTATGTGATCTGTGAGATTACAACAAGTGTACATTGTTCATTCATTCCACTACACAATTATACCTTTCAATTGCACTCATTTTCTGTAGATCAATGGTTCAATAATTTAAACATGGTATCAGAGCCGTGTTCAAGCTAGCACCAAGTCTGTCCAACCTCCATTGTACACTATAAGCAGTTGGGTTTCCACATAATTCCTGCAATTCATGCCTTTCTAACTATGGATTCATCCAAATAAGTCTCTGCAGGTGTGACGGACCCTGAAAAAGTGTACATGTCGAGGTGAAAGGATTGAAACTATCATGATTTTGAATTGATTGTGTTTTTGCAGTGTTACTTGCAGGTACATATATAGCTTGTTGAAGAATTGTCTGTTCAGCAGGAATATTAATGGATTCTACAACTCTTGTACCTTAGATCCTTACACCCTTCAACTATGTTGATTGGAGGGAAGATATGTCGGTCTCCTTGCACAATATTAGCCTATTTAGGATGACTATGAGAAGAGAGACAAAGCCCCATCACCCTACTGAAGCAAAAAAAAAGTTCTTGAATTGGTTGGATGAAGCCTTTGGCTTCTCATGCACTCATATCTCTCAGGATATTCTCTTTCATCTTGAGGGATTGGAGACTCCGAAAGAAGTTGGGAAAATCTTGAAATCTTATTTCGCAAGCAAGATGAGCTTTGAGGTCACATATTGGAGAATGAGCTCATTGCATTGCAGCCCAGCTGATTCGAAACTATTTAGTACTTTTTCACAAAATGCAATTATCTAGCACTACAATGTAAATAATGTGGAATAGAGAGGAAATATGAGCAACTGGTGCTATCTGTTCTTAGCAAACCTGGTTCTAAGTACTCCGTCTTTGTCTCTACTTTACATTTCGGAAGAGCTTCCATCCCCAATTGGAAGATGCATTATCTATATTTGTTTTTTGAGTCCTTAATACATGAGTATGATAAGTTGGTTCAAATGGGAGTGTTACAAATGTCCAAGAATCAAGATCTTCTGATGTCAGACTCAAACAATGCACAAGTCAGAGGGAAGCACAAGGGGAAGGAACCTAAATCCTTTGATTCGAAGACAAAAGAGAATCAGAAATATTATGATGGAGCCTCGGGTTCTAGAAAAGAGAATATTAAGTGTTCATAATGTCTGAGAGGCTTTCATCAAGAAATCCAGTGCATGAAGAAGACCCTTGTCCAGTTGACGACACTCCTTGAACAGAAAAATATTGCCCTTCCACAAGGTACAGAGATGTATGATGTTGGAGAGTAGACTCAAGAATATGATAGGTTCCTTGCCTTGAGATCAGGTATCACTCCATCGAAGACTTACTTGATAGATTCTGGAGCATCCAACCACATGGTTGCCTCCAAGGAATCCTTCACCACTCTCATTCTATCAGGAGGACCTAGCACCCATATGGGATGTGACTCCCAAATCCCAGCTGTTGGGATAGGTTCTATTAAAATCCATCATGATGAGTTCAAGAATGTAATATATGTTCCCTCTTCTGCATCAAAGAAATTTGTTCAAGATGAAGAAGAAGCAGAATCTTCCACATAGTCAATTCAAATTGAAGAAAGTCTCTTTGGAGTGACTCCTTCTCCTGCTACTTCGGAAGTTTATGAGATATCTGATATCTCATATTCTCATATAGATAATACAAAATAAGACATTGAAATATCTATTATTGAATAAAAATTCTCATTCCATTCCATGCAAACATTCTCCAGTGATTCTTTTATTTTAAATTATGTGAAAAGTTTGCCAATAATTGTTTCAGAAAATGAAGAGGAATTTAATTTATCTATCTCTAATGTTCTTGCTGGTGTGCAGAAAAGTAATACTTTGGATGTTTTGTAATAAATATCATATTTTAGGAGTGATCTATTCACTCTCTTCGATCTATAGCTTCCAGCAAATTCCTACATGATTGCATGCACCAATACTCGGAATTTTGTTGAAGGAGAAAACATTGCATCTATCATTTCAGTGGGGCACTAGGAACATTTATTCCATACTATTGGATCTGATATGACATTATTTGGTTCAAGTTTTAAGTTTCAAGAGACTCCAGTCATGCTTGTAGTTGTTCTCACCATTTTTGGTGTGAAAAATCAAGTTCCGCAAGTCTCTTTCAAAATTGTTGTTGGGGATTTGATGTCAGTTTTCTCTCCTGATTTTGCTGATATTATATTTTGTGAATATTAGTTATTTTTGAAACTGTATCATATTATGGATCTCAAGAATTCACTCTCCACAGTCCCAGGGCTTCTCTACCTTTCTATTTTCTCACATGCTCATCTCCTCGCAGAACTAGTAAAGATGGAGACATTCTGCATTCGCCTGGACACTTGCTTCTAACACTTGGAGTTGATTTTACCTCACATGGTTTGATGTTCAAGGCTAAAATATATCATTTTCTTGGGTTTTCCTCACATGGTTCGAATTCTAAAGCTCTTTTTCTCTCTCATCAGTTGATCTCAGTTGCTCTACATGGGTCCAGTTTTAATCTTGCAGTTGTCTATGTTCCTGATTCATTTGAGCATAATTTTCTTCTTCCAAAGAGGAAAATTCCTCAAGACATAATCATTTAGTTTGGAGGGGTTCACATCCACAATTCCAAGATGTTGTTGTACAGAATAACCAAACCAATACATTGTTGTTGCAAAGTGTTGCAGATTGCAGCAAACTTTTCACAAAGTTTTATTCAAAACTTGTTTTCTTGTTTCACTGCCTATCTTGAGGGGGGGGGGGGTTCCCATGAGGTTTTCCCTATATTACTTGGTTTATTAAGCATATTTTAATTCTTCTAGATTGTAATGGATGAATTTTGGCCTAGTTTCTAGGTCCCAAGTTTTTCAAGTTAGGATTAAGGGGGGTTTTAGGATTATATAATCCCCCCTTGCGATATATAGTCTATTAGATCATTTTCCTAACTTAGGAGTTATTTGCTATAGTTTGGTGCCACTGGTGCCATTTGTGCCACCAATGTTCCATTTGGTGCCCCTAGTGCCATTGGTGCCACCAGTGTTCCATTTGGTGCCATCGATGCCAATCCCTACACTTTAGGAGCCACTCTGAGTTCCACTGACAACCTCCATCAGTTGGTTGTAGTTGGTAGGTAGTTATGCTAATTTAATCTCTAATTACATTCAGTTAGATGTATTTCAGTTGAGTTAGCACTAGTCTTACATGGCTTCATGGGAGTAGGCACCATTTCTCATCTACCTCATCAGTTTAACTAGCTTAACTAATTGATAGACTAAATTAGACACGTGGAGTTAGACTAGTGATCTCCCATAGTGATTTAGACACTTCTAGTTAGACAGTCAGTTAGGATTGGGTTGGTAGATTCGAATATTATCCACATGATTTGAATTCTCCTTATTGTAACATTGTTGTATACTACTAGCCTATTAATGAAGATTAATGTTGTAATTTATTGATCAATTCTTATCAGCTTTCTATGAAATTTGTCTTGTTGAGTGTGCATTGTTCATTCCATTCCACTGCACAATTATACCTTTCAATTTCTCTCATTTCTTATAGATCAATGGATCAATAATTCAAATATGGGACATCTACCGCTTACTGCACCTGATTGCATGAGTTTAGGAACCCCAGGGACCAATCCTTATAATTTAGGAACCCACTTTGAGTGCCACAACAAGTATCCTCCAGTGGACCTTGGTAGGTAAGAATTCATGTTCAGTTATGCTCTAGTTACTATCAGGGAGATAACAATCAGTTATCCTAGCGCCAGTTTACATGATTAAAGGGAGTGTGGGCGCCTTTTCTCACCTACACTCATCAGTTAACTGATTGTAGACTAAGTTAGTTATCTAGAGTTTCATTAATGAGATCCAATTGTGATGTTTCCACACTGAGATAGCTCTGGAGTCAGTCTGAGTTTGTAGATTCGAATCCTATCTTTAGCGTTCAAATTCTTCTATATGTACAACTAGTGTATTCCATATTAATTACTGGTTCATGAATATAATCATATTATTCCAATTTTGTATCCATGTGTGTGCAATTTTGTTTGATTAATTGAACAATCTATTGCTAAATTCCTCTCTCTTCTGCAACCTCCTCTTCTCATTTGAATACATGCAGGATGATGATCCTATGCTTGACAAAATTTAACAAAGATGATATTATCGAGGAAGATAATATGAATGATATCGAAAGCAATGATCAAAATAGATCTGGTGACATTCATGTAATCGATATGTAAACAAATTTTATTGATATAGAATATGATGAAATTGAATATGAGGATGATTACAATACCACTTTAGCAGGATGGTGTAGCAACAATAATTAGGTACTTGCAAGAACATATGAACGTTGACAAGGAAACACTGGAATACCTAGATGCAAATTATTGTTGATGTATTTGTAACTTCGAAATGTATTCATCCATATATCTTATGTATTGTAACCCAATGTTTATTCCAGGATGTATTTGAGTCATGTCATGCCCGATGTTCTGATTGGGAAGTTTCTATAATGTGAAAGTCATGTCAAGTCATTGTGGGTAACCCTCCTATTGGACAAGGGTTAAAGTCCCCTTAGTTGTGGGACCCTAGGGTTATTAGACTATCCTAGTGAAGTCGAACCTAGGTGATTTATTGTATGTCAGGGCAATAGTCCCCACCATCTAAGTCAAAGTTAACCCTCCTTGTTGAGCAAAGGGAAAAGTCCCCACAAGTTGTGGGGCACTAGGGTTATTAGACACTCCTAGAGATGTCGGCTCTAGTAAGTAATTGTTAAGTGAGGCCGACATGTTAGAGTGCACTTCAAGTGAACATAAGAATATAAATAGAGAGTGGGCTTCTATATCTATCACACACACACACACTCATTGGGGCGCATGAGTGAGAGAGGAGAAGCTCTCTCAATGTGAGAGAGAGAGAGAGACAGAAGTTGTGGAGATCATCTTTATGTTTTGGGCTTTTCTATTTTGGTGTTGATTCTATCTCTGAGGAAGTTGCAGGGTTTTCTCCTTTATGGTTTCCCCGAGGAAAATTCTTTGTGTCTCTTGTCTCTTGTGTTTTAATGTTGTGCATGTTATTCTCTCGGTTAAAGACCCTAAGATCATAATGCTAGTTTGAATGATAAAAATATAACATGATATCAGAGCTAACCTGAGAAAAATACATTGTGCAGCTACAGAATATAGGGCTTTTTAATTTTTGGGTCTCTCTCCAAAATCCATCAACAAAATTATGCTAGGCTGACTCTCCATTGAAGGGCACATCTTTTTGTCGAAGCAGAATTCGATTCCGAGCATTTTCAATTTTTGGTGCAGAAATTAGGGCTTCTTGCAGAAGAAGAATTTTTGAGTGAGCCCGACATATAATTTATCTCCTCATCAAAACCGAATTTTAGAGACCTAGATCAATATTTTTGGTTGGATGAAACTCCGGGAAAGTCAAACCCTAGTTTGACCCCGAGCTAGAAAAACCCTAAATACTAAAACGGCTAAGTTTTGGTACATTCGCTATATCCTAATATTTGAAAAGTCTCAGGAGCTGAAAACTATAGAGGTCAACGATACAATATTTATTTACACTATGTCCAAAATTCAGCCTCATATTCACTATATTCTGGGAGATATGATCCCTCCAAGTTAGGGTTTCAGCCTCTTCCAGAATTCATCCTTAAACAGGACACCTGGGGAGAATTGCTATATCTTGGGCTACAAAGGTCTAGATGGAATTCTTGAAGATGTTCCAAAAAGGGCACGGACTTTAATTGCTTTGGTCCAAAGTTTAGACTCAGAAGATGAACCAGTGACACGTGGCAGTCCGTACAACTTCGTTGTTATGAATAGTCTTGTAACAGGTCACCTTGGGAAAAATATCATAAGTCCCAATTGGTGAAACCAATTCTGATGAAACCTATGGTGTTGGAACAATGACATTCGAGGCTACCTCAGTGTGAAGTTTCAGACATAGAGAAGCATTAATTTAGGACATACCATAGAAATAGTGGCAGGCATTTCTGCAGAAGAAATTGGAAAACTAGGGCTTCCTGTCCCGAGAGCTTCCCTCCACTGTTTTCAGAAGAGGAGTACATTAGACAGCTCCATTTGAAGAGATATATATTTCTATTTAGTCAAATGTGAAAGATTCCAAGTTTTGAAAATTAGGGTTTCTCTAACAAACCCTAGATCAGCCAGCTCTGAAACCAGGATGGACACCTCAAATCAGTAAGATCTAATCTTTTGCTATTTGCATTTGAGGTTCTTATTTCAAAGTGATCTATCACATCAGCTTGATGATAAGATTGTTTAAGTTGAAAACTTCCAAGCATCGAAGTATATGATCTCCTTGAAGAAATGAATTGGACACCTACATGAGTAGAGAGGTTCCAGTTCCAGAGGGAGATGAGGCTCAAAGCCTTACACAAGAAGAACTTGGTGAAGGCCAAGAAGATCATTATTGATTCAATCACAAATCAACTTGTACCACAAGTGTCTTTCCTAAAGACACCAAAGATGTTTGATTCCTTAACCAATCTATTTGAATGGAAGAACATAAATCAGAAGATGGATTTGAGAAAACAAGTTGAAGAATGTGAAGATCCAGAATGCGGAACAACTTGAAGCGGTAGAAGAAGAAGAGGAGAATGCAGAAGTGGTGATAGCCATCTTGAATGGCCTCCCAGGATCATGAATTCATTCATGCAAGAAATGTGTTCCAAAAGGAAGTGATTACTTTTAGCAGACATTGGGAAGAAGAAGAAGCTTGACTCATAAGAAGAGAAGAGAAGATGGGAGCAATAGAAGATCAAGCTCTCACCATCCAAAGAAGATCCCTCAAGCGATGAGGAATACGAAGGACTCAAATCTTGAAGAACCTCTTATCCATCCTAGCATTTGGATAAGAAACAATTCTATTATGAATGAAGAAGACGATGAAGCTCAAGGCTCAAAAAGAATTCTACCCATGAAACAAACAAACATAAGTATTCAATTATCATTTCATGATATTGTTTTGTTACGCATTTGTTTATCTTCAGTTGATGTATTATGCATGTTAGGATGTTTGCGTTAACAATAGTATTGTTATAGCGAATTTCACCACTCCAGGTGAATCACACTTTGTATGGCCTTCCCCTATCTCGCTGCAGACTCCTTAGCCCCTATGGACCACTTTTTGTCCTTTGATGTTTCCTTGATCATCCCTAAAAACACATGAAAAATGCTATACACGAATTTTAAACCTATAAGTGCGTACATACGTGGGTTTGACCCATATAACCGCATACATCGGGATGTGTGCATATTCCAAATCCTTTTGGAGTTTTCCTTGACATGGATCCAACTCATTTGACTCTTGGCCTTCCATATGCCTTGAGATCGCTCGGATTCGACCTTTCATTACCCCTTTGAAAAGCTATATAAGGGACCCCTTGGTGCATTGAAGGCATAAGAGAGAATTGAGAGCAACAAAACTATAGTCTGTCCAGGTGAGTGTGTGAAATCCCTGGTATAACCAGTGTTCTTAGGATCCTCCTCTCAAAAGGGAGTTAAGCACGAGGCAATGTGAGCGGTTATTGATTGGGATGACCCCTAGTCATAACTGAGTAGCACCGGATATATTTCCAGGATTGTATTCGTATCTGGGGGCTCTTTCGAGAGTTTTAAGATTTTCTACCCTGCACATATGGTCAATCCCGCCTACGACTGTCCGCCTGAGCATTGATTATATTGAGGTGACCTTAGTGGCCTTACCTAGGATATCGAGGGGGTACTTGTAGAGATTATTCTACAGGTGTCCCGGCCAGGTTGGGGTCGGACAGCACAGTCGCTTTACGCGTTGAAGCTGAGGGCCACAATAATTGGTTATGTACCTCCCCTTGTTGTGTATGGGAGTCTCAAGCCTCTCCTAGGCGAGACATACCTGCTTCATTCGGGAGCTCACTTATCCAGCCCTTGTTTACTTGCATTTGGATTTAGATTTTATTAGTGATTTCTCTGTGCACGATAGTTGGCCTAGGGTTTACGTAAATAGAGAGTCTTTGCTATTTTTTGAGTCATTGTGGATTCGAGTGCAGTTTCGTGCCATTCTCATTGTTTAGCAGGACTTCCGCCTTCTACTTCTCCTCCTCCTTTGGGAGAGAGACCTAGACAGTCCAGGCGGACTATGTCACACATTGATTCACACACCATGGGGGATTCTTCAGAAGGTATTCCTGAACCACCTCCTCCCATTCGTGTAGACGATGGGGAATTTACACCTACTTATGATCCTTCACCCGACTTAGTCGAGTTAGGTCCTGTGATTTCTGAGATAGGAGCCATGCATGATAGACCTACTCACTCTAGGGCCGATTCCCCATTGACGCGTTACCGATATGGCATGCCGGAGGACGCCGAGACTCATTTTGAACCCGCCACTACTAGCTATGGTAGTTATGGTATGGTTGGTTTTCCTATGCATGATTTGACATTTCATGTCGAATCCGACCTCGAGCCTAACACTATGCCTGGGGGCACTCTCATTCCTTACCATGCGGAGAGGTTTGGGAGCACTAGTCACATTGCACCTTCCGTCCTAGTGGTGGAAGCTACATCATATATCCCTCCTAGGTCTAGGGTTAGCGATCCGATTAGGATACCAGATCTGAGACGAGTGACGATAGGTGGTAGTACATATCTTATTACTTAGATTCCTTCATCCTCAGCCCCTAGTTCTTCAAATGTTCATCATCCACCTTATTCACGTGGTCCTTCGAGTTGGCACATGGCTACGAGTCAGGTCCGTACTACGGTTACTAGACTGATTGTGTCTCAAGTTTACATACCACCCGTTGCTTCAGGAGGCTATGTTCATGCTTCTAGAGGTCAAATTACTACTTCCGCGGCATATATCCCTACTTCCGATATGTATATCCCTACTTTCGGAGCTTATCTTCCTACCTATGGAGTGTCTCATGGGGCATCGCATGCGATGACCTATGGACCTTATTATGGGACGCAGTATGGACAGGTCTTTTCACCTTATGGAGGTGGGTATCAACAACCTGCTTACTCTCCTAATTACAGCTTTGTAGCTCCTACTAGTCAATTTCCACCGTACTATGGTACTTCCACGCCACCCTATACGGGTCAGACAGGAGGAGGACACTATGGCCAAGGCCATGGTGGTAATCAACCCTATATGAACTAGGGAGCGGTCCATCGACCTCATCATCCTAGGCTTCCTTTCCTCGCGACGCTTAATCTTCCTGACTTATCAAGACTTACGAACGATCCTGTGGCTCATGACCCAACTTGGCCGACTGTCCCTACCAAGCTTCCTTCGGACATACCTAAGTTTGAAGGCAAACCAGGAGAGGATCTGAGCGAACACGTTACTACATTTCACCTATGGTGCTCTTCTAATTCATTACATCAGGACTCAGTCCGTTTGAGACTATTTCAACGCACCCTCATAGGTCCTACTGCGAAATGGTATATAGAGTTACCTAGGTGCGCTTTTACTTTGTTCGATGACCTTGCGATGACTTTTCTTAATCACTTTCAGCTACCAGTGCGCTATGACATTGGTACTGAACTCTTGTCGACATTTCGGCAAGATAAAGCCACCCATATTTTTGATCATATTCAAGAGTGGCGTAGACGGAAGAGATTAATTAAAGCCTTTATACCGCTGTAGTTCCTTCTCGAGTGGTTCCTCAAGTCGTTATTACCGTATATAGTGAAGGATGTTTCCACATCCGGAGTGCAGAATGAGGAACAAGCGATTTTTAAGGCGCAGGAACTGGACTTGATCTATGCTTAGTCCGATTTGTTGTATGAGATTATTCCCAACGCTCCTCGTTTCAGTTTCGATCCCAAATTCAAACCTAGACCACATGCCAATGGCATTGTGGGTTATGCAAGTGTGAAACCTGCGGATTCGGTTGCAAAACAAGTTTTTCAGTTGTCAATCAACCAATCTGCTTCGGGGCAAACTACGGCTTCGTCTCAACCCGCCCAAACGGCGAATGTACTTTCTGTGCAATCGTCAGACCCGAAGGGTAACCAGCAGCCTGGACGGAATAGAAAGAAGGGTAAAAATAATAATCGAAAGTGTGGGAATAAGAATGAGAGTGCTAACAATAATGAAAAGAACGGTAAAAATGTTGGGGGGGACAAGCAAGCTAAACGTAAGGTTAAGTTCCCTTGCAAGTTATGTAAGGATGGTCACCTCACTTACTTGTGCCCTCGGATTGATGAAGCTTAGAGATTCTTAGCACAAGGCCCAGCTGTGCTAACGAACCCTTTACCGCATAACCAGAATATGAACTCGAAGTCCCATGACCCGTCTAGTGATGATGATCCACCATAGGGTAGTGGTCGTGGGTGCATTAACATGGTCCGTGCTGCCAAGGTTGTGACTCGTACGAAATACTATAGGTCATCACAACCCATCCCAGGAAAAGAGCTTGATCCACCAGGAATTCCTTTGCGCATTGAGAAACCTGCAAATAAACCTGAGGCTACACCTCGCATTCCTAAGGGAGTCCTTAAGCGTTCAGGGCATAATCCAAATGCCCGAGCCGCCCAGAATTATTCAGTTGTCGAGGATTTGGGCCATACTCCTTGTGCGATGTCTGCATTGGAAGTGCTTCAGAGTTGTCCTTCGCAAAGGAAGGCGTTCCTTTCTGCTCTTGGTGTGAACGGTGATGATTCTTCCTCAGTGATCAAATTTGAAACCGCAGGACTGCAGCCTCGCTTGCCCTACTATGTGTCTCTTTTGGTGCATGTAGAATGTCTTAGTATGACCGTCAAACGTACTATGATTGACGAGGGCACTGCGGCTTCTGTGATGTCTTTGTCCTGTTGGAAGGGTCTGGGTTCTCCTGAGCTGTCTAAATCAGCGACTATGTTAACTGCGTTTGATGGGAGATCTTTTAGGCCGCACAGTATTCCTCCTTCCCTTAAAGTCCGTTTGGGGGGGAAGACCGTGGCGATAGAGGTTGAGGTGGTTGATGCACCCCTTGACTACAATCTCTTGCTGGGTAGGAACTGGATGTATAGTATGCAAGCCGTTGCTTCTTCCTTGTTCCGCGTTGTATGCTTTCCACATAACGGGAAGATTGTAACGATTGATCAAATGGCATTCAAGAATCTGTCTTTTACCGCATATTCGGGAGCTTCGATCCCGATCGTTGAACATTCTCAGCCGGCAACTGGGAGTGTGGGTGTAGGCATGTATCCATCCCTCATGAGAAGCTTTAGTTGTCCTGCACCAATCCTCATGATAGGATCCTATTCCGATGAGGCTACGACATCTATGACCTTGGTGTCTTTTTGCACAATCCATATGGAAGACTCTTGGATTCTTCCTACACCGAGTACTTCGAGTGAGCCCGTCGAGACGAGCGTGCCGTTGCCTATAGCTATGATAGCTTATCAAGCTAATCTCAAGAGTGTTGCAGAGCCTTGTTCTTCCTCTTCGCAAACGGAGGAGGAAGACCCCTATGTGCCACCGGCATGTGCAGTACAGTCTTCTCATGCCCACGACTACCTTGATACGGTTTTCCCTTCAGATGAAGCGATTATCGAGGCTATGTCAGGAGTTGATCCACCATGGGAGGAAGCTCATCATAGATCGTACTTTCTTCCAGAGCTTGATCGTTTGGAGCACGAGGATTATAGGGAGATTCTTAGTCAGAAATTTGGTAGTCCTGTGGTTCCATTAAGCTCTCCTGGTCCGATGGCTGATGGAAACATGGCAAACATATCATCAATGATTCCTATCAACATTTCTCCCAATCCTGGTACAATAGAGAATGTCTATATTGGGGCGGAATGTTCACATGCTGAGATTCTGGAATATACCGAGCTATTCAAGGAATTATGTGATATTTTTGCTTGGTATTACGATGAGATGCCAGGTATTGACCCTCGAATTGTAGAACATGAGATTAATACTTACCCCAATGCTAAGCATGTTCGACAACGTTTACGCGTCGTGAATCCTAGGAAAGCACCCGCCATTAAGGCAAAGATAAAGAAGCTGTTGAAATCCGGTTTCATCTATCCCGTTCCCTTGACAAAGTGGGTTTCAAACCCTATTCCGGTAGATAAGAAGTAGGGAGCGATCTGCATATGCATTGATTTCTGCGATTTGAATCGTGCCTGTCCTAAGGATAACTTCCCCACACCATTTATTGATCAGATTTTGGATGAATTTGCGAGTAGAGAGGTGTTCTCCTTCATGGACGGCTTTTCCAGGTATAATCAGATACAGATTAAACCTGAGGACCAACACAAGACTGCATTTATTTTTCCTTGGGGAACGTTTGCATATCGAAAAATGCCTTTTGGCCTTAAAAACGCCGGAGCTACGTTTCAGCGGGCGATGACCTTGATCTTCAACAATCTCAAGTCTATTATTGAAGTATTTTTGGATGACCTCGCTGCTCATTCTCGTATGAGAATGCGTCATCCCTATCACTTGAGATTGGTATTCGAAAGATGCCGGCACTATTCAGTTAGATTAAATCCTCATAAGTGCATATTTTGCGTGAAGTCAGGTCATTTTTTAGGATTCATCATTTCAAAGGAGGGTATAAGAGTCGACCCTTTGAAGGTTGAGGCAATACTTTAGTTGTCTCCCCCGAAGAATATTTGTCATCTTCAATGTTTGCAAGGCATGGCAAACTTATTACAAAGATTTGTTGTCAACTTTTCCAATTTGACTAGAGGCTTCATGCGTATCTTGAAGAAGGACACTCCCTTTGAATGGGATGAGTGAGCCCAGGAGTCCTTCGATGCACTCAAGCGAGCCCTAGCATTGGCCCCGGTGATTAGTCCTCCGGATTATAGCCGTGATTTTCTATTATATGTGGCCGCGTCTTTAGAGACGACTGGTATGGTTTTGGTTCAAGAGGATGAGTATCTCCAAGAGCATGTCATATGTTATCTGATCCAAAACCTTATTGACGTAGAGATTCGTTATTCTCATGTCAAGAAGCTTGCTTTAGCTACCGTACATGCGGTTTAGCATTTGAGACATTATATTCTCCTTCGCCAAACCTTGGTTGTGGCCCATGTCAATCTGTTTCAGTTCGTCCTCACACAAAGGATGATTGGGGGAAAGTATAATAAATGGATTGTCATTCTGCAAGAATTCGATCTCGAGTTTGTTTCAGCAAAATCGAAGAAGTCTTTAATTTTTGCAGAGCTTATATCGGATTTTCCGAGCGAGGCCGAGAATTTGGTTTGTGAAGATACGTTTGTCGATGAACACATCTTCTTAATCTCAACGTTAGACCCATGGTATGGGGATATCATAGTATATATGCAAACACAGAGGACCCCTACTCACCTCTCGCGAGATGAACGATGATGATTACATCACGTCTCTAAGAACTACCTTATAGTGGACAATACTTTGTACCGCCGTAGGGTAGATTCCATTTTATGACGTTGTTTAACTCATGAGGAAGCTGAGGTAGTGCTGAATGATTGCCACGGAGGGGCGTGTGGTGGTCATTTATCTGGGCTTTCTACAGCTCAAAAGATTTTGAGAGCGGGTTATTTCTGGCCGTCAATCTTTAAAGATTGTGTGATGCGGTCAAGAGGTGCCACACTTGCCAGGTGTTCGCACATAATATGCAATCGAAACCTTCCCCGTTGCATCCCATTATCACCGTCGGTCCCTTCACTAAGTGGGGGATCGATTTTATGGATTGCAACCCAGCTTCGACTGGGGGGCACCATCACATTATAGTGGCTGTTGATTACTTCACGAAATGGGCTGAGGCTATGCCTACAGTAAAATCCAATGGTGAGACAGCCGCTCACTTTGTATTCAACCAAATCATTACTTGGTCTGGGATTCCGAAAGATCTTTTCACTGACCATGGCTCGCACTTTCAGAACCATATGATGGAAGAGTTGGAATCCAAGTTAGGGTATAAGCAAGGGCATTCATCTTTTTACTACCCCCAAGCGAATGGACAGGTAGAGGCAGTGAATAAATCACTCAAATCCATTCTCCAAATAACCATCGCACAAAGGAAGATGAATTGGAACATTATGTTATATCTTGCTTTGTGGGCATATCAAACCGCGGTTAATACTGCCACTAGTTTTTCTCCATGTCAGCTTGTACATGGAGTGGAGTCGATATTGCCGGTTGAATACAAGATTTCTTCATTGAAGCTAGCTGTGGAACTCTTACTAGACACTTCACCTTTGGAGGAGTGTTTAGTTCACCTTGAGCAACTTGAAGAGCAGTGTCGGGATGCCTTGGTGGCTCTAGAGGTTAATAAGCGTCGCGTTAAGGTCCAATACATTAATTCTATCCATCCAAGAGTGTTTAGTGAAGGAGACTTGGTCCTTTTGTGGGATCAACCGAAAAAACCCTTGGGGGCAGGAAAGTTTAATCCTATGTGGCATGGTCCTTACGTGGTCAAGTGTGTGTTAGAGAAGGGTTCCTATGAGTTAGTAGATTACAAAGGCACAGCGTTGGTGGAGCCTAGAAATGGGCTCTATCTCAAAAAATACTATGCATAATCTTTATCCAAGGCTGCTTGTTGTATATTATTGTACAGCTTTGCATAGTTAGGTCTTTTTCTTATCGTGATCGGGTTTGTGATTAGTTTCTGTTTCTTTTGGCAGATGTCAATGGAATCTTCCACCTAGATAGGATTCACAGATGGTGCAAGTCGTCACACTCAACACTCAGCCTCTGCTGCTTGGGTGATTTATACTCCTATGGGTCAGGTACTGTCTTCAGGAGGTGTATGTCTACGACTGTCTTCCAACAATGTTGTTGAATATAGCGTCATTATTGAGCTTCTACGGGATGCCATTTTGCATGGCATTTTATCTCTTGAGGTACGTCTTGATTCGGAGTTAGTAGTGTCACAGCTCAATGGTTTGTACCATGTTAGAGATCCAATGTTATTGAGAAGGTTCTTACGTGTGAGATTGTTAGAACGGCAATTTGACAGTATAACATATATACACATTCCAAGAAATAATAATCAAGTTGCTGACTCATATGCTAACTACGTGTTAGATTGGCATTTGTTTCATTCATAATAAATTAATCACAAACACAATTTTTACACATGTAAATAAATAAATCGATCACCATAAAACTTTTTATATATCAAAAATGTGGTAATACATAGTGTCGTGATACAAAAGTGGGGCTTTTAAATCCACCATCATATAATACACGGTCGTACAAAATGAATACACTCCCAGGTGTCTAATCTTGTGGAGGAGGAGGAGGGTTGTGATCATGGAACGTCACTACGGCTCTAGCTAGCCATCGAAATAAATGCACCCATGCGTGTGGTACAGCCACCACCTACCGCTGCATGGCCTCAGGCAAGTCCTCGACTTGCGCCATGGGAACTCTATGAGTCAGTCTCACAAAGTTGGTATGAATGATCTGGATCGTTCGCTCCACATCCACACCCGTGATGTCATCTCCTCTTCCCCTCCGTCTATGACAAGGCAAGCCCTCTGGCCACCGTGGTCCCACATCTGCACACAAATGGTAGATGTCACTATGTATTGTCATGCAAAAACATGTCTTTTTGATTCCACATAATCAAGAAAATACAAAAAAATTCAAAAAGAGTGAGGGTCGAGATTCATTACCTATATTGCCATATGTCGATCCTGGTGGCAATGTCATGTCCGGATCCCCTCAAAAATCTATCCCTGCATAGGGGCAGTCATCAATGGCAACAATCTGTCGTCACCACCATGGAAAGAAGTTAGCTGGATATGGGTTGGACACCCTACCACCCCCCAGTCTGCGCATAGCATCTACCCAATGCCATTGGGCCGGATCTCGAACCCCATGGAGAGGAACGTCCACTCTAGGGCTCAATCCTGAAACACGCTCGAAGAAAAACGTGCTCAGAATACTGCTGAACCCAAAGTTCTGTACCCTTCATGCCTTACACTCACTGAGCTGGTGTTTCATGTTGCTCAGTAGTGTCATACTCCAATCATAGATTGTGGGTCTCATGCACTCCACTGCATAGAACATCAGAGGCCGAGAGGCCTGGTGGAGTGATGCTAATCCTTCTATCCTACCTAGCATCAGTAATATGGCCTTTAGGCCCAGCACCTGTATAGCATTGGTAGGGACTTGACTCCCCACCTTCTCAGTGTCTGGAAAACAGTACACGGCTATGTACTCATCGATAGTCAGGCCACCCCCTGGACCACCTCGGGAACGAAGGTTCACCACCTCCCCTTGTCTAGAAAGACCAATGATAAAGTATATGTCCTCCAACTCTATGGTGAGGGACATCCCATCAATACAGAAGGACTCCGAGTCTGGATCCCAATAGTCTACCAGCATCTGTAGCAGTCTTGGTTTGGCCCTCAAACCACCAAGACACCAAAAATTGTAGAGTCTGCATGCACGTAAAGCTTGTTGAGCCATTAATTCGGTCCTTACTGCTTCCTCTACTTCACCGTGCTTACGCTCTCTCCACTCTAGCACCATCCTCAAAATAAATTGCAAAATTATCCATTAGTTTATTGAAAAATCACATGCGCAGCCTCTTATGCGACTGTTTTGAAAACAGTCGCGTATGTACGCGGATTTTAGGCCATTTTCCGCGTATAGCCAGCCCTATACGCGGAAAAAACCTCGATATCCGCGTGGGCCGCAGTGCACACTTTGGGATGGCTTAAAAACTTCATTTAACCATGAAAATCTATAAAAATTATATCAAAATGCAAGAGGAGAGGATATAAAAATACTTGGAAGAAACGGTTATGAATTCAACCGGCTGGATCTCCTGGAATTTGCAGTTGAAAATCAGAGCTCAAATAGGTAAAAGTTTCAAATGATTTATATTTTTTACTATTTATAGAAAAAATTTCAAATATTTGAAAATTTTTACCCCCTTTCCTATAGTTTCGACATTTTCTAACCATTTTGGACCGTTTTTGATATAATTTGTGATGTAGAAGACCTTTTTTAGTGTCGTTTCAGCCATTAGATTGACCCGTTCGTGTCGATCTCAGGTATCATAACTAAACTGGAATATAGGTTAGGTTTCACCACCATTTGTATTTTGCATGACCTTATGACCATATCACCATGTCCTTAGGTACGAACCCACTCTATTATGTCACAGAACCTTCTTGCTGCTTTAGAAGTGGCATCATGTGAGTGGTAGAGCTTCACCTTACATGGGTACCCTATTTAGTGCCTTATTTTCATTTGGTGCCCATGCCAACGTTTTCTCCTTTAGGGCGTGGGAGTCTGTTGTATGGTACTGCCATGACATTTCTCAAGAGCCTCATACTCCTCTTGATCTTATGCTGGCCTATTTTCCTCAAGACTCCCTCATGTCAAGTTGTGAATGCATTATCATGATCTTTTCCTGCCTCATTGAGCTTTATGTCGGCTCCCCTGACATTGCGTTTCAGCCATATAGCCCGAACTTGTCTCATGTCTAACCATGCAGAGTCATTTTTTATATCCTTCGCAGCTTGATTCCCTTTTTACCGGGAGGGGATTTTCCCCCGAGTGTCGATATCCTACACATGTATCCTTGCATTGAGCATAGGTATGTTTCAATGCTTGGAACTAGTTTGTTTTCCCTTATGACACTCGTCTCCTCCTAGTTTGTAACTATAAAGCTAGTTTATTCTTTTTTCAAGCTTTTTAAATAATTGAAAAAGTCCAAAAAAATCAAAAAACCACAAAGCCAGACAAGGAAAGATGTTATCTTTGGCAGCTATCAAGTCGTGTCACCTTCGAACAGAGCACTGTATATCACATCCATTGGTTGGTTTATAGTTTGACTTTAGGAGTTGTACTCGTTTATCTGAGTTTATCTCCATCGACTGGTTAAGCTTCCAGTATCCATGGAGCCTCTGTCGATGCCTCCTGTGTCGTAGGGATATCCCAGTTTGCATATCGAGTCTATGCTGCCTTCATTCAGTCACCATATGCCGTTATGCTCTTGTTTGAAGGAAGATGAAACCTGAGTCAGCCATTCCTCAGTTATCTTGACTTTGCATGTCAGCCATTCCCGGTACAGTTACTGGTTCATGCACCTTATGATCGAGTCCTTCCACATTATACAGCTTTGCTGAGTACCTCATGTTGGAGGATGGGGGATGCCTTAATGCCCTCCTTCCAGCAGATTTCATCCCATCAACTTCAGATCATTTATTCTGGGATTGGAATCTAGAGTCATTTTGAGTGCCGTGAGACTTGCAGTCATCAGTGGCAGGTTCTCTCGCCATCGACAGTTTCTTGGGAATACATCAATGTCCCCTGATCGATGGATCCTCTCAATTGTTCAATCTCAACACATTTATTCACACTTGTTAGTTTGCACTCTAGTACCTTGATTCTCATTTTCATCATTGGTGGGTGATCTCGCGTCTGTTAACGGTATACATTAATGACCGGTAATCAGACGATGGAATACTATGTTCGACCTCGACACCTCTATTCGCATAGTAGGACATGTACTCGTAGCGGTTTGTGTAGAAGACTTTCCAGATTGGTGGCATCTCTTATATGCTACCTCCTTGATCGTGCCAATGTTCATGATATTTTAGCTCTCGTGACTTGATTCCAGTATATGTCAGACATTTTCAGCCACTATGGAGATCTTGATCTATTATATATCTTCATCCATTTTGGAGATCATGGTCCTTTGTATATCTTCATCATGGAGATTCTGATCTATGTATATTGTACGTGGCTATGACCACATATGTGACATCATGTATCATGCCTATTCATGGCCATTGTACTCTTATGTATCTAGGACTACTATATGTACTTGCAGTTATATGCAGATTTGTATTATTGTACTATGTTGATTGGGTGGTTGGTCTTCCATTT
Organism: Pseudotsuga menziesii; assembly: GCA_001517045.1. Classification (NCBI taxonomy): domain Eukaryota; kingdom Viridiplantae; phylum Streptophyta; class Pinopsida; order Pinales; family Pinaceae; genus Pseudotsuga; species Pseudotsuga menziesii. Next base: position 12,981 of record LPNX010780726.1, on the reverse strand, counting down.
GGGATCCTTCATCACTCAACTTCTGGGATGGACTTATAATGTATTTCGGCCATCATATAACCCCTCTGATCTCATACATTAGGGGCAATATGTTATAGCGGATTTCACCACTCCAGGTGAATCACACTTTGTATGGCCTTCCCCTGTCCCGCTGCAGACTCCTTAGCCCCTATGGACCACTTTTTGTCCTTTGATGTTTCCTTGATCATCCCTAAAAACACACGAAAAATGCTATACGTGAATTTTAAACCTATAAGCGCGTACATAAGTGGGTTTGACCCATATAACCGCGTACATCGGGATATGTGCATAGTCCAAATCCTTTTGGAGTTTTCCTTGACATGGATCCGACTCATTTGACTCTTGGCCTTCCATATGCCTTGAGATCGCTCGGATTCAACCTTTCATTACCCCTTTGAAAAGCTATATAAGGAACCCCTTGGTAAATTGAAGGCATAAGAGAGAATTGAGAGCAACGAAACTATATCCCATTGTTGCCGGAACTTATGCTTGAGTCTACATCCCTTTGTCCCTTGGAGCACTTTTGTGTTCTTCCCAAGCTTGCCTTTTGCTTGTGAGCTTGCTACCGAGAGATGGAGGATTGAAGTGGTGGAGGCCCAAGTGGGGGATTCAGTTTCTCCAGTTCCCAGACGTACCGTCAGAGGTTGTATCTTGTAATCTCTGATTTATATTAATAGAAATATCTTTTCTTGTCCAATGATGTGTATTTGAATAATATTTTATCCATGGGATTATGTCAAATGCTTTTATATTATTGATTATATATGCTAGAATAGATCTAACACCATGATATATAGAATGCTTGTATTGTTTACTTGTTATTGAGGAAGTAATATAGCAATTCAAGCTTAAGATTGGAAATCTCAACGGGGATCTACTTCAACAGTCCGGAATAAGGTACGAGGTCTGATCCTTTAGTGTTAGACATTTAATTTCTATTGCATATTGGAAAGGATTGATTTCTGGAGTCAAGTTGTCTGTTGTGGTACCCCAAGCCATAGGAATTTCTCTCCGTAACAAGTATACTACTAATATGCATGTAATGGGTAAATAGCTCATGGTGCTATACAACTCTCCATTGCTACTTATCTAGAATGAAACCTCTTTGCTGACATATTGGATTAATGCACAATCTCAATGTTGTCCTGGTAGAGATGGAAGGCATCTAGAAACGTTTCCGTGAGATATAGATGAATGTTGTATTGGCTAAAGTAGTTACATGATCATATAGTTATGCGTAAGAATTTTTCATTATGAATATACATTATGAAATGTTTCTAACCATACAACTAATGCATTTGAATTGTAGGAAAGATCGCGTAAAATCACCTACAAGAAAAGAAGGATGAGACTTGTTCCGAAGAACAAGTGACGACAGTTCAAGATGAAGAATAATATGATGAATGCAGCGACATCATTGATGCAGAACCTTCCAGCTATGAAGAAGTAACCAAGAAGAAAGGGAAGACCAGTTCAAGAAGAATGATGTCTAGGATACAGTATCAATACATGAAGGGAAGTGCATAGTTCCATCATGCAGTAGATGGAAACATCGTACAAAGCAAGATTCGTAGCACGAGGCTTCTCACGAAAAGAAGGCATAGACTACGAAGAGACATTTGCAGCCAATAAGAGTTGAAACGCATACATAATGAGCTTGATGAAGATCTTAACCTTTGCTACAAGGTTGAATATGAAAGTCTATACACTATATGGATACATAGAATATTATTAGCATAGGAAACTACTTATCACTTTAGTACATAATGCTTCAGTGCATAGAGTACAGAAGACAGAGGGAGCATGATGCTCTGCTTCAGAGGGAGTACAGAAGATATTGAGGTTCGACATGGTACGACAGGATGGATAGATTACTGATAACTCTAGGATTTACTAAGAATAAAGCAGATTCCAACCTTTGCTTCAAGGTTGAAGGCGGAAGAGCGGCGATGCTCCTGTTATGTGTCGATGCACTACATTCTAGGCATGGAGGTGTGGACAAGGGAGGTATGCAGTATAGATCCTGAAGAGGTTCAGGATGATGGACTGGAAGGAAATGACCACACCTATGGCATTGGACATGAAGCTATTGAGTGTTGCTTCATCAGAGACGGTTGATGCCATGATGTATTGTCAGTTGATGTACCTGAAAAATACGAGACCAGTTACTAGGTAGCTCAGTCTGGGACTGGGGGCCATTCTAATGCGATGGTATGATTAGTTCCTCCATGATCAGATGTGAGTGCATGCCATTTCTGATGCGGTGCTTCGTGCATGGTCGGTTTGTAAGTGTAGAGCCCTTTCCGATGCGGTGTTTCATGCATGGTCAGTTTGTAAGTGTTGAGCCTTTTCGATGCGGTGCTTTCGAGCATGGTCGACTGTAAGTGTTGTTCCTTTCTGACAGGATGAGGTTGGATGTAAGTGCAGAGCCTTTCTGATGTGATGTGCTTGCACATGATCGGATATAAGTGCTGAGCCATTCTGGCACGATGTGTTTACACATGGTCAGATGTGAGTGTTTGGCCTTTCTGATAGGATGAGGTCAGATGTGAGTGTTGGGTATGCCTTTCTGACAAGATGAGGTCAGATGTAATAGCTGGGTGGGCCATTCAAACTTAAGCGTCAGATATAAGCACTGATGAAGACCTACATGAATGGTAGGCCTACAGGATTGACTCTGTAGAACTTCCTGTGACGAGAAGAATCAAGATAGCACCATTATGAGATAGCATGTGATCCAGACTTGATGATGATCCAGATCAAGTGATCCAAATGTGATGATCTAGACTTGATGATGATCCAGATCAAGTGACGATCCAGTTGTGATGATGATCCAGATAAGATGATGATCCAGACTTTATGACGATCCAGATGTGATGATGATCCAGCTTCGATGATGATATAGACTTGATGACGATCCAGTAGAGATGATCTAGATCAAGTGATGATCTAGACTTTGATGATCTAGTAGTGATGATCTAGATCAAGTGATGATCTAAACTTGATGATGATCCAGTGATGATGATCTAGATCGAGCGATGATCCAGATCCAGTGATGATGATCTAGATCCATATGAAGATGACTTGAAGATGAAGATGACAAGAACTTGACTATGATTCAGATGATACAGAGAAGAAGACTTGTGCTGATAAATTGTGTCGAGAGAATATCTTCCTAGTTAAGAGGGAGTGTTGATGTATTTGTAACTTTGGAATGTATTAATCTGTATTTCTTATGTATTGTAACCCGATGTTTATTCTGAGATGTATTTGAGTCATGTCATGCCCTGATGTTCCGATTGGGAAGTTTCTATAATGTGAAAGTCATGTCAAGTCATTGTGGGTAACCCTCTTATTGGTCAAGGGTTAAATTCCCCTCAATTGTGGGGCCCTAGGGTTATTAGACTATCCTAGTGAAGTCGACCCTAGGTGAGTTATTGTAAGTCGGGGCAATAGTCCCCACCATCTATGTCAAGGTTAACCCTCCTTGTTGAGCAAAGGAAAAAGTCCCAACAAGTTGTGGGGCACTAGGGTTATTAGACACTCTTAGAGATGTCGGTTCTAGTAAGTAATTGTTAAGTGAGGCCGACATGTTGGAGTGCACTTCAAGTGAACGAAAGAATGTAAATAGAGAGTGAGCCTCTCTATTTATCACACACACACTCACTCATTGGGGCGCATGAGTGAGAGAGGAGAAGCTCTCTCAGTGTGAGAGAGAGAGACAGAAGTTGTGGAGACAATCTTTATGTTTTGGGCTTTTCTATTTTGGTGTTGATTCTATCTCTGAGGAAGTTGCGGGGTTTTCTCCTTTATGGTTTCCCCAAGGAAAATTATTTGTGTCTCTTGTCTCTTGTGTTTTATTGTTGTACATGTTATTCTCTCAGTTAAAGATCCTAAGATCATAATGCTAGCTTGAATGATAAAAATCTAACAATTATAATGTGAATGAATACTTCTACATTTACAGTGGGATATGTAATTCATATTTAAATAATCATGGTTTTTATGTCCCATTTTAAAATGCTTCGTTATTATTTGGATGCAATAATCATTCAATTCATTCAATTACTATGTTTAGAACTCGTAATCTAAATTAATGTGTTGATTCTTGTCTCTATACCATTACCTAGTGCAATGTGCTTAAAATGTTTATAATTTAATATGACTTAGTGGCAAAAAATAACAAGAATTAGATGGATAATAGTTATTGTGGTTAGTTTCATCTATTGGTTGATAATGGTTAGAAGTGATATGAAGTTATTGGTTGAGAATTAAAAAAATTTATATATGTATATTGTAGAAGTTGTCATATGCATGTACACAAAAATATTACTTGTGCAGTTGAAGGAATCGGTTAGCACAAATGTACGTACACTACACTATAGCAAAAAAAATTTGATTAGTCTATGTATAAGCTCACATTTAAAAAAAATATGATTCACTTAAACATATATATAATCCATGTAGTATTCATATAGATCTTCAAAGTGGATTTAAATTAGATTATGTGACTCACAACTACCCTCCAAATCAAAATACTTTTGATTAACAATCCAATAGGAAATGAAAAATAAGATGCCAAATCGAGGAAACCTCATATTTTGATTTTGTTGTCATATTTCTTCATCAAATCATCTTTTGTCCACTTTACAACATATTTATATAATGTGCCTATTTTTGCACCTAGACAATCTAACACAAGTAGAATTTAAATGTAATTTATTTGGGTTGTTAAAGTGAACGCAATTAGTGTCCATTTTAGCATCATCATGATATAAACCACATTCAATGGAGTCGCCATCTGAGAATAAAAATATACATTTAAGAACTCTCACCAAAAAAAAAAATCTTTTCTTTGTAAAAATAAAAAACTAAAAAAAGGTCAATGGAGTCACCAGATGAAAATTAAAGATCTACTCTAAGAATTCATCAAACAAAGCAAAAACAAAAAAAAAGAAAACAAAAGTCGTACTCCAAGAATAAAAAGATTTGTCCCCGGCAACGGCGCCAAAAGGTGTTGCTGCCTTTCACACACCTGGGGGGGGACGTGGCAGAAATATTCAAGCCACTCGGTGTGTCCTTGGGAGCAAGTCTCAAGTCAAGGCTGTCACCTTGTTCTTGACTCCTCCGTTTAGGCTCAACTCCTAACGAAGCCAAGGGGGGTAGACCCTATTAAGTTACTAAGACTAACTACTTTAGTATGATGGTATTAAATTGAATAAGTTGCTTAGGAGTTTGAAATTAACAATTGAGAACCACAAATTACAAGATGAAAAATAAAAACAAGTAAGCACAATGATGACACACAATATATATATCGAAAGAAGTAAACAAATAACCAGTGCCTTAAAATGGAGTCGCAAAATGATTAAATGTGCTTGCATGTGCTTGGAGTGAATGTTTTGCAATTGTATCTTGGTACATTTTAAGTTAATATGAAAAAATGAGTGGATTAAATTAGGTGAAGGGGGACTCCAAATATACCCGAGGGGTACTTGGAGTATGTCCAAAAATAAAACCTTCACGGCTACCCACAAGGAATGTGTGGGTTGAATGGAGTATCTGAGACTGTGTTCATAATACACCCTCTAGGGTGGAACAGAGATCGGCGCCTCGAGGTCATTGTCCAGGATTTCCCACTTCCTTTGGCTATTTTGCCACCACTTACGGTTTGTTCGAAGCGTTGGATTTTCGCCTGATGGTGGTTAATTGGGGAAAGTGAAACCTAATTAATCTAGTCACTCAAGTTGCTTTTGATGTAGCTTAACTGAACGGATGAACCACAGCCAAAACGCAGAGCATACACACCGGAGTCTTTGTAATTTTTAGTAAATTTCAATTGATGTGTCTTTATTAGAAAGAAAACCCTCCAGGAACCTTTTTCAGTCCAAGTGGACCTTAATTGGGGAATCAAGGAGGGGGTTGATTTTAATTGACTTCTTGCAATAACTAACAGTGAACAATGAAGTAGCAAAAATAAAAAAAATCACAGGTTCTCTAATTAAATCTACCACGATCCTCTTTCACCTTTCAGTTCAATCGGGATTCGTGGGGTAAGTATTAAGTTACTTTGACTTTATAATATGGAAGATATGATGAAATTAATCAAAGTACACTATTTTGCATAAATGAAACTAATATAGGGAAAAAAAATAGCAAAAATGCAAAAAAAGAAAAAAGGACGTGAATCCCCCCAGGGGGGATGGGGAATGGGCTCGAAAGAGCCTATTCGAAATTATTTTGTATTACCAGCGGTTACAATATATGAAAACTGATATAATCCTCTTGGTTCTTATATAGAATGAACCCACAAACTTATAAAGTGCAACAAAAATTAAATATTTCGGGAAAAGGGGAGACCCTTGGAGGGTTCTAGATGGCCCAAAAATTACTTCTCGGACAGAATCTCCTCATGTTTTCTATTATACCTGCTAAAAAACAGAAATATTATTAAACTAAAATATACCCAAAAGCACTTTGAAATTACCTTTGGGTCAACACACTTTTAACCGCAAAGAGCTAAGTTAAAACTAGTTAATAAAAAGGTGAAAAAGGAACCAAGGAAACAAAGCTTTCCTTGGGATCTTGGCTTTCCTTTTGGGAAGTCAATATGATGTGCACTGAATTCTGGATTTATCTTTTATAACAAAAAATAGAAATCAAATGCATGCAAGCTACAAGTTTTATTTAAAATGCCAAGCAAATAGGATGATTTCCCCAAAAGCTAGATCTATAATGCTTATGAAACCTTTTAAGAACAAGATCTAGATTATGAGATTTAAGAAGATAGATCTTTGTTAAAATTCACTCTAAGATGATAGATATAAACAAATCAAAGCTATGAACCAAGTAACCAAGGAAGATTGATTTTAATAAAATGGAGGAAGAGAAAGGGGAAAGGCTTGTTGCTGGATAGATCTGCAATGGAAACTTGTTAGTGGAATGCAGAGGGGCAATGCCTTCACAAAAATGGCAGATGTATAGTGGAGTCAAACTATATCCACAGCTCATCCAATCCTTTCCACTTGAAAGCTAAACACACAACCTTGCACAAAACCTTATGAGATCTGGATATATATATGAAAAAAAAGATAAGAATTAAATGCAAATAAGCTTATTAAACATGTATAATCTAGATCTTCAAACACATATGCTATGAGATACAGAAAAACAAGTAATCTTACTTGCCCAACTATACTCCTATTGATTCAGCAGAATCATTCAAGCCAGACAAGGTTCTAATGCAGAAATTGAGAGAAAACCGACAACATCAATAGCTGCAAGACAATGCTTATTCCACACACGAGAGCATTACACCATTTAGCCTCCAAAGCTTTTCTTTATTCCAAAAATAAAAAAGATTACAAAAGTATTACAATAGCAAGCCCTTCAATCCAACACTAACTAGCTTGGACAAGAGGAAACTAAGATTTATTTATAGCAAAAATTGAAAACCTGGCCCAAATGGGGCGCGATTCCCAAGGAGAGAGGGACTGCAGCTGCATGAGGAGTCAAGCCGAGCTTGATCTGAGTCTATCTGATTCTGATCTGAGTCATTCTTAGTGTAATTGGAAATCAAAGAGCTGATGGTACTGAGACATCAACTGATTAACTGAAACATCAAACAAATCACATCCAGATGAGCCCACACGTGTGGGGGAGAGAGAGAGGGCGCAAATATCAAGGATGCATGTTGTGGTGCACTCCCTCTTCAGCCCATATCAACTCCTTCTATCAAGGAATGGTCAGATCTAGTCAATCCAAAGCTGACGAGACTGATTTCAGTTAAATCGGACCAAATTCCACTGATTTAGGATTTTGGGTTTTCTCCGTTATTTAATTAATTTATCAATTAAAATAATCAATATTTGATTTTTAGGGTTTTCTGACCTGAGTGATGGGAAAATCACTCAAAACTTAGGAAAAGTGGGTTAATGGGTTTACTGGGTGCTCTGAGCTAGAAAATGAGCACCCCCATGACTGAAACTCATTTCTGAGCCCACTTTTATTACAAAACAATTTTTTCCATTTAGACTATCAAAAAATAGCCTAAGTTTTGGAAAAATTAAAACTTTAAAAAAACTTAGAAAATTAAAAAAATTAAAACCTAGGGGGACTTAGACATGATCATATGACTCAACCATAATGCCTAGCATGTTTATACATTGACACGTAGACTCTAATAACCTCAATAGGCCTAAATTCCAAGCCGACCACTCCAACTTTGGAGGTATTGGGTGAAAAACTCAGAAATTATCAGTCGTTTCTTCAACAACCAATAATAACCAAGGGAAAAAACACTCTGGGCTAATCGAATTGACAAATAAAGTCCAAGAGACCGAGTCTTTTATAGACACTATCATGCTAGAATATTTTATTACAACTCCCCTACGGGGTATGAACATGTGATCTAGTACAACAAACACTTCCCATAAGCAATTGTGAAGGTCTTCTGAAGTCCGAACAAATCATCTTTGTCCGGTTCACCAGGATAACTTGATAACACTGACTAAGTACAACTTAGGTGGTAACATCTAGCTCCAACTGCAGGATGTGTGCTCAATCTGGTCATAGGGCAAGGAGAGGATACGAGAACGCCAGAATATCTTGTTTATATACCCTGTAAAAACATCTCAACTTGACAAGAAAACCTCAGTAGCACAAGCTTTATATAAAATCCAAATGAACCATTAAGCAGATTTATTTAAACAAAAATAAATAAATGTAGCTAACTAATGAAAGAAAAGTTTTATTATGGCTAAGTACAAAACAGAAATATAGAAAGTAAATGTTCTCTTTCAAGGAGATTATTTTCCTACTCTAAGCATGATATAAAAAAGGGTTAAGTGTAATCAAAAATCGAATGTAACCACCTAAAAATTTTATTAACATAAAAAAAAATTGCCTTGTCTTTGGTTACCAGCCAAAGTAAGGATACTTTATTCAGAAAATGCAAACCTACATGATGACCTGTAATGGGTGGGCTGGATGGGAAATCATAGGCATGGATAAAGTCATTAAACTTCTTCCCAAATTGGTAGATGCGTGTGCAAGCTGCTTCTATCCATGATTGGATAGGGTTGATATAAAAATCAGAATGATGAGGCAGATTGACTACACCATCATACTGATCATCAAGGCTTACCAGATGATAACTCATTGTATAAGCCCCAAGCGGCTCCAAATCATAAGGAAAATATATATGTGAAGATGATAGTTGAGACTGATATTCCACTGACTGCATCTCATTTGTCTTTTCACAAAACTGCTTCTCAATGTATTCATTATTGATACCTTTGTACAGCTCTGAATTATATGACTCTAAATGATCACATAAGAGTTTTGAATGCTCCTCTTCCATACTAGGATTTTCCCATGTCTCTAGATCCACGCTTCCCTCTATGGAAGTATAGTAGATTGGACTTCCACAAATTTCTAAATAGACACTCCCCTTGTTGGATATAGCATATATGGGATTCTCAATAAGATATTCACAAAAAATCCAATAGTCATCACCGCCATCTATGTCAAATAAGATGTCATTTCACTAACGAGACAATTAGGAAAGCCAGGGATCATAGACAAATCAATGGGAGGACAATCACATGAAACTCGAACAAGAATTTCTATTCTTTTAATATCCATATCAAGAATAAGTGATCATGGAGAATGTCTGGAAATGAAGAATGCAGTTGAGCTTTACATTTCATTGTTACGGGGGCTCACCTACACACAATCAATCTCAAAAAAAAAAATTGTGAGAAATAAGGGTTTTATTCCTTCAATGGAGTCGCCATGTGAAAATAAAAATATACATTTAAGAACTCTCACAAAAATATTTTTTTCTTTTCTTTGTAAAAATAAAAAACTAAAAAAATCCAAGCGGAGTTGCCAAATGAAAATTAAAGATCTACTCTAAGCATTCATCAAACAAAGCAAAAACAAAAAAGAATAAAACAAAATTCGTACTCCAAGAATAAAAAGATTTATCCCTGACAACGGTGCCAAAAGGTGTTGCCGCCTTTCACGCACCTCAGGGGGACGTGGAAGAAATATTCAAGCCACTCGGTGTGTCCTTGGGGGAAAGTCACGAGTCAACGCTGTCATCTTGTTCTTGACTCCTCCGTTTAGACTCAACTCCTAACGAAGTCAAGGGGGGTAGACCCTATTAAGTTACTAAGGATTCACTCTCATCATTGGTGAACTCCTTTGCTTCAGTTGTCAATTATCATCTATTGGTTGAAAAACTGTTGAATCCTCTCCATGTTCGACTTCAGCTTACCCTTATTCACATGGCTTGGATTGTACTTGGTTCTTTGGGATCTTGTATGAAGACCTTAGTTCTTCACTTATGAACTAAGTTGCGCAAGACTATGTTCTGTTTCTATATCCAGCTTCCAGATCTTTGAAGACTCATCATTGTTATCTTA
>LPNX010780631.1:0-18839 GCA_001517045.1 Pseudotsuga menziesii | reverse complement strand
TTTATAAGAGAGAGAGAGAGAGAGAGAGAGAGAGAGAGAGAGAGAGAGAGAGAGAGAGGAGGGGGTTGGGGGAGATAAAGAAATAGAGACCAGGGTAATGGAATAAGGTTGGATGGTGGAGATGGTTATATATATATTATTTTAAATTTATTTTAATTTTTGATTTTTCAAGTATTTGAAAAAAAATAGTTAAAAACATTTTTTAGATTTATTTTACTTTTGGATTTATTAAGTATTTGAAAAAAAAAGGTTAAAAACTTCTCACCACTTAAAACATTTAGTTAAAAATAGATATAAGCTAGACTTTTTTTTCTTTATATTACACTAATTTATAAAATGTTGACTTGATCTTTCTTTGTTTATCTTTTATTTTATATTACAATAATTAAAATGTTGATTTACTCTTTCTTTACTTTATCTTTTATGGCATTAGAGTCACTCTTTGTACAAGTAATGTCTATAAATGAACAAAATAGGTCATTGAGACTCACATAAAAATGTTAATGGGGCTGCCTAAGGCATCATGTGAAATGGAAAAACAAAACAAAACATTAGGAAAATACAAATTGATAAATTTTAGAAAATGAAGTAGAAACCAATCCTATGTAAAAGGAGAGAAAACAAACACAAATAGATAAACTCTAGGAAATGAAGCAGAGATCAATCCTATGTAAAAGGAGAGGAAGAACATTCAATCTTGTAGCAAAAGAGGTTTGATGGAACACAAGTAGAGGCAAAGAAAAGAATTAGATACTAATATGCATAATCTTGCACATATGTTAAGGTTGTTCCCCACTTGATGGAGTATTGAACCAATTAGGTAACTAAGACTCAAATAATAATGTTAATGGGGCTGCCTAAGGAATCATGTGAACTGGAAAACCAAAACAAAACACAAAGGAAATTACGAATAGATCAATTTTAGAGAATGAAGCAGAAATCAATCCTATGAATAAGGAGAGAAAAAAAAAACACAAATAGATAAACTCTAGAAAATTAAGCAGAGATCAATCCTATGTAAAAGGAATGGATCCTTTCCATATTTCACTATAGGTATAGTTAGGTGTTCAATCTCTATAGATGGAGGAGTTCAACATTTAATGTGCATGATAGACCTAGATAGCACCAAAGTGTGCTGGAATTATACTTACAACAAGACTTTCTAGTATAAAGTGTGCTCATATCAATATAATGGGTTCTCATTGTGTTTGAAATACTTGTGTTTTCCATCAAACCATGCTATCAGTTATTTATTTATTAAATATTTTATCCTCCTTTGGTTTGGGTTTTGGCCTACCAAAAAGTTCGGGCTTCAGTGGTCTTGAAATATTTTGAGCTAATACGTATGAGCATGTGCTGGTAGTCTTGTGAAAATGGTAAATCAACTTTTAGATGGGGGTCACATTGGATATGTTGATGAAGCTATGGAATTTGGAGGTCTTTTGGATTTGAATACAAAATTATGATATTATGTCCTATTCTTGTGGAAATTCTTAGATGTTTGGAAATCATGTGTCACAGATGTTGTAGAATTAATGCACCCTCCATTAAGCTATTGGCCTAAATTTGAAGGCTCTAGGAATTGTCCTTTATGAGTCCAAAGGATTAGCTAAATATTGCAGTTCACATTACAACATATACACATTAACAATTTTTACTAGGTTTTTTTATTCGTTCAGGTCGAGGGGATGGTGTTGGTATGGTTAAGATATTTGAGAAATTAAGTGTAGTGAATGTTGAAGCCAAACTTTGTGATCTTCCCAAAGAAGAAAAAATGAAGCCTCTTTTTTCTGAATGTCATGTAGAGGCAATTGAGGAGATTCATAGGATGGAGTATCATGGGGTTCTAAAAGTGTTAGTTATGCTTGATGATGACCCAACTTAAATACTAACTATGCAGGGAGTTATTGTATTGGAAAAGTGGAGCATTGAATTGCTTGTTTAACAATTTAGAAAAAATCCATCATTTTTTTATTTTTTATTTTTTATTTTGATGATTTATAGAGCTCTAAGCACTGATAAGGATATCCTGTTTTTATTTTTTTTCGATAAGTAAGTACCCACTTGATTTTGAATCGATGATTTTCAAAGTCGTCGCTAGTAAAGATAAATCTTTAACTCATGGTAGGACAAGATCAATTCTTTGGATCCCCCTAGTAGTTGATCCCCTCATAGGGGTAGTCCTTGATATGGATTGTAGTTGATCCCAATGAGTAAATAACTCTGGCTAGAACAAATTGCTGACTACACCACCTCCCACTCACTTCAATAGCTGTCCCCACTGATGCATGCTCAACTCGATAGGGAATTTGTAATCCATACATGGGGTCACAAAGTTAAAAAATTATCAAAGAAGAAGGCACATAATGGAGCCCAAATGAAAGATTACCTCCTATCATCCTACGACAATAGGTCAATTATCTTTGCATGGTTGTTAGTAACATATGGGCCCATCCATGATGTGCCCTATCTAGTATCTCTCTATGAGCAACATCAAACCTCTTAAGATTGTGTGAGGGGCATGTGTCCCCTCTATTTGCACCACTACAACTGCAATGGATTGTATCTCTAGCCTTAGACCCACTATTTAGATCATACCATCATTTACTCTAGCAATATATGTGCCATGGGTATATACGAACTCCTGCAACTTCATCGTGTGATGAAGAATCAACTAGGTATCCCTAACTACCTCCATCATGGGTAGTCCAGTCATTAAATATATGTCATAGATAATTCTCTCCATCGACTCACATGAACATCTATGCATTAGGATCCCAATACTGCACAATATGGGACAATAGGGAATCTCCCTCCTTAATCAATGGGTTCTAAAGATACTTGGGAAACCCATGTTGCGCTAATAGCCCTCGCACTACTTGATCCACACTGATTTCATTTTGGATATCCTTAAATTCATGTTCCCTCCAAAGCACCTAAAAGCATTCCATACCGGCGTAGAAACCATCTTTTAGAAGGATAGACCACCAACCTGGAGCTTACATATTCAAATTCCATTGGTCGATTTATACGCTACGAGCATGTAAATATTTAGCACACCACTCTTCTCTCCAAACTGCAATTGCATAAAGAATTTTCAATCTGGGGATTTTCCCCATTTTTATATAAAAACCCATATTTTGTTTCTTTATGATTGACCTCCTATTTACGTTGCTGGATTCATCATTATGTGCCCCGCAAAAGGACATTCTTATCTTTTTTCAATTTGATACTTCATATGGGAACATTTTTTTTATCATGGAGTGTGTGAGCCCATGCCTACATGGTTATGAATTTCTATGCACTTGTTTCAATTTCATACAAACTTTTCAGTTGTGGTATATCCCATTGGCATGTGTGTAGGATTTTTCCATGGAAGGTCTTGTGAAAAAGATAAACTCTTTGGGATCTTTTTCCTATTGAAAAAGAACAATTGGAGTTTACAGATTCAAATTCCACTGTTCGATTTATACACTATGAGCATGTAAATATTTAGCAAACCACTCTTCTCTCCAAACTGAAATTGCATAAAGAATCTTCAATTTGGGGATTTTCCCCATTTTTATATAAAACCCATATTTTGTTTCTTTATGACTGACCTCCTATTTACATTGTTGGATTCATCATTATGTTCCCCACAAAAGGACATTCTTATATTTTTTCAATTTTATACTTCATATGGCAGCATTTTTTATCATGGAGTGTGTGGTCCCATGCCTACATGGTTATGAATTTCTATGCACTTGTTTCAATTTCATAGAAAATTTTATGTTTTGGTATCTCATTGGCATGTGTTTAGGAGTTTTCCATGGAAGCTACAGCATTCCTTCAGACTGTTGATATTCTCCATCAGCCCTAACTACGATACCCTATCCTACCCTCACCCCCCAGGAGCTAACTAACAATCCTAATTAACGGTCCTAAAATTTCAGCCTTCCCAGAACCTTAGGACAGATGTAAAGACTGAATCCTAAAGCTTCCTACCAACCCTCCTAACTCACACCAAGACATCCCCAAAACCCAAGTTTTGATCCCTCCAAGACTTTGACCTTCACTAATCCCTACTTATAAATTTTTCCTCTTTATGATAGACCTACAATCATCAAAATAACTTGGCCTTCCTAACAGTCTTAGTCACCCTTGTTAAAGTTAGTGCAGTTGCGAGACCCATTCTCAGATAGGATGGTACCCTAGTGAGTTGACTAGGGAAAATTAAGACCATATAAGGTACCCTAGTGCCCCTAGTAGTCTCCTGGGGTTCTTGGCATGAGACCAAGCAGGTGGAGTCCATGGCAAAGCCCCTAGCATGCCTCTAGGGAATTCTGGTATGGGACCAGGGACGCAATGTCCAAGTAGAGCATGCAGGTAGAGGAAGAGATTTATTCCAGTATGGGACTAGCAACACGATGTCAAAGCAGGTCCCATAGGTAGTTGATCAACTTTTAGTGTCAGACTGAATTTCATCTTAGTATCGAGAACCATTCTCCAAGAGAATGAAGGACTTGATCAGGGTTTAGGGGTTGATCAAAATGATTTAGTGTGAGACTGAAACTCATCCTAGGGTTGAAATCCATTCTTTAAGAATGGAAGATAATGATGTGTGATGTACACTCTCCTAATCAATTATTGCTAGGTTTATCCTCAAGGGATTGACCACCCCTTGACGATGTCCCTAGCACCTAATCCTTAGGAGTAGTGTTGAGGACCTAAGGCCCTGTACCATTTGTTTGGTTCTTTCCCTTATGGCAATGATGAAAATATATATAAAACAATGTACCTTGAGAGAGAGAAAATTTTACTGGTTTTGTTGATCCCTAAAGGAGTCATTTGTCCACCTTTTATGGTTCACCTTATCATGTGGGTATGTGGGTTGTTGTGACCGTCTTGGTTGACATTTGGTCCTTTACCTCACTTGGTCTTGGAACTCTTACTTGTGTGTACCTTTGATTATGATGATTCCTACTTTATGGATTTTATCCTAAGTGTATTTACCTTATGGTTTTATTAAAGGACCATTGGGTAGGGTTTATGGAGAGTTAGGGAAGTTCTTTAGAGAGGGGGGTATAGGGTTAATGAAGAGATAAATATATGGATAGATGGATGTGATATTGGTCAATTATAGGGAGAGACTCACCTTGGTGAGAGAGAGAGAGAGGGGGTGTTAGGGTTATGGGGAGTAATGGAGAGAGAGATGGGTGCATCAGGTGGTTATGGGTGAGGGGAGTGTGAGGGGGGTTAGGGAAAGAGAGGGGGTCTTAGGGGTAATGAGAGTGTAGGCGAGGGACATGTGGGTAGTTTTTTGTGGTTTGGGGAGTTAGAGAGGGACAAGGGTTAGGTGTAGGTGGAGTAGGGAAGATATAGAGTAAGAAGGGGATAAGGATTGTTAGGGAGGGAGGAAAAGGGAAGGAAGGATAGGGAGAGACAATAATTGAGGGATATATAAAGGGAGGGAGTAGAGGAGAGAGGGAGAGGGGGTGATAAAGTTGATGGTAGAGAGAGATAGACAGGGACATGGATGCAGGGAGGGAGGGATAGAAATGTAGGGGTATATAAAATTTCTTATAAAATATATACACTTTTTTTTTTAAATTTCAAAATGCAAGTGTGTTTTGTAACTACAAAACACACACATGTTTTTGTCTTCCTATCATGTGTGTAAACTGAGTTGTAAGGATTGGTCTCATCTAGTGCTAGCACCAAGGAATGCATACATGTTTCGTTTTTGGAAAGTGGAAGTCTATTTCACAAAAATACAATTGCACCTAAAAAATTCCTTCAACTTCGTGCAAGGTATCATACTTAGATTTTAGCTTATATTTTAATTTTTAAATTATTTATTCAAATTTCTAATAATCTTGAATTTGAAAGATATACATTGTACATTAAGTGGAGGAATTAATTTTAGAATTTAGATGCATAAGAATAATTTTATGAGATACTTACTCAATTTGGTATTTATAAGGTCACTTTGTTAATCGTTATTTTAATTATTTAATTATTTTTATGTTTTATTAGTTTTATTTTATTTCAATAAATAAATGAAAATTTTAATAATTGAGTCTAAAAATTATGATAATAATATATGAAAACCGTAATCATATTAATATAATTAAATTGTACATGTTAGATTATATAATCTTGTTGTTACAGGCTATGGTTTACTAAACAATGTTAATGTAATTAAAATATTTAAGATGATAAACTTTTATGGAGAGATGGGGTTTAATCAATGAATGCATACAATTATGAAAGTAATTATTTAGTAATATATATTAATAGTATTAAAATAAAGATCTAATTATGTAGTGACATAGTTATATTATTACTTAAATTTGATTTAGTTAAAGAGTTAAATATATATTTATGATTATGGATAGCTTTTTTAATGGGCTTATCAAATATTTATGCTTATTATGTACTTGTAATCATTAAAAAAAATTAAAAAAATGATTTTCAAGTTTTTAATCATATGAAAGATTAGGATAAAGATTAAAAAATACCTTATTGTTAAATGGTATTTACTTCATAAGATGTAAGAGAATAAGATGTAAGAGAAAGGGATATGGTGTTTACTTCATAAGGGGTAATAGGAGTTTGACCACTAGCTGAAGTTAAGTTTAAAGAGGTGATTGGTACTCTTTTTAGCCCATGGTAGTTCGTATCCCATGGTATTGTCCCATAGTATGCCATATCTAGAAAATTACTTAAAGGATTAACAACTCCATTGCAAAGGTGACTAAAGAGGATGGTGTTTTCACATATATAGTCGTGATGACCGAATAGGTTATGCTATGACCATAGTGGTTAGGAATGATGAATACCATAAATCTATTATGGTTGATTGAGTTCTAGAGTAATCTTATTTGTAATTATGTTTATGAGCTTTATCTAATTATTATGTTTAATTTTAACTTCTTGATCCATTAATATTATCAAATTTGATTATTTTGTTATTTTTACTTATGTTAAATTTGATAGAACAAAATAGAAATATTTTTTTCTTTTGCAATTATTTTTTTATTCTTATATTTATAATTGATAAACATATGATATTATTAATATAATTATATAAACTATGATTTATTTAAAATTAATTTTTTGAAGAACTATATTTTTTTTTCATATATATATATATGATATTATTCTTTTTCTTATGTATGTATGTGCTCGACAAACCCTCAGGTACTTCCCCATTTTTTGGATGGTACTCTATGGGTCCTAACCCGTGGGGAGTGAGGCCCCTGCATAGCCACCCGTAAATTTGGCCCCAAAACCTTTTGCTAGCTAGCATAAACAACTCTCAAGTACTTAACCTAACCCGCCGAGCTTTTTAAAGAAGAACTATATTATATTGATGCCTAGTATGAATAATATAACTCATTTAAATTTTATTATTTATTTTCATAAATGTAAAAAATAGTAAACTAAAATTTACTAAGAAAAAAATATAGGTACTAGTAAGAAATAAAGTGTATGTTATTGAAGTCATTTTAACCTTTGAATGTCTATAATTATAATTTTTTTTTATAATTTTGATAAATATTATTTTTTGGATCCACATTTATAAGTTATTGGAAATTTATGTTTTTATATTATTTAATATGTAAAAAATTATTTTATATATATATATAGGTTGACAATTTATCCTATATTAAAAAGTTATTAATAAAATATTTATTACATATTTCTATATCAAGAAATATCACAATAACCCAAAGAAAACAAAAGTACTATCATCTTAATTAATCAAAAGAAAATTTCCAAAAAAAAACAAGAGTACTAAATCTTAATTTAAAGATTAAAAAATTCCAATAATTTTTAATTTGCAAAAATTAGCCAATTATTTTAATAGAATGTTTTCTTTTTATTATTATAATTGGTTTTCAAAATTTATTAATCATTTTGTTTTTATTATTATTTTCGAATATAACATTTTTTATGTCCCCGACGGGGATATATATGAATGGCTCAGGGGAATTAATTTAGGAAGTAGGTTAAAAAATTTGGCATTTGAAATGTTTTTGGTATAGTTTGTATCAAATTTTTTTAGAAGGATTATTTAAATTTGATTTATCTTGCTTTCTATTCGTCTATATAGGGTGACCTATGCCTCGAAATTTGTATTCCAAGACCCGGCGCGTAAGCAGAAAATGATCATTTTCAGTCTCTTACCCTATCCCTCTGACAAATCTGATAAATGCTGCTCTGACGCATTGAAAACTCCTCTTACTCCTTGGTAGATTGCATGAATGCTTTGCCCTGCAGCGTGTAGCAATTTGCATCCTAATTATATATATATATATATAAATATACAAGTGATATAACATATCGGTTCACAGCCATTTAGTAAACAAGGAAACGTAATTGTCTGAATAAAATATATCACAATTTCCTTCAAATCTCTGATCAATTGAAAATGTTGGAATGGATATAGTTGAATCATTAATGATAATAACTGAAGAATCCTTTCAGTACCTAATACATGTCCATTAATTAAATATATTATCCATTAAATCTTTCAAAACCTATGAAATCCTTTCAGTACCTAATAAATGTTCATTAATTAATTATATTATCCATTAAATCTTTCAGTACCTAAGAAATGTCCATTAATTGATTATATTATCCATTAAATGATATGGAGATTGTGTAAAACTAGTGAAAATTAGTCAATATCTTATTATTATTATTACTTCTCCTACTCAATTATCTCTGTTGTGCAGTGTTCTGGGCTGGTGATTGCTGCTGACAGTGTATCTGTGTTTATTTAGTCATGGTGTAATAAGACAATCTCCTTGTATTTAATATTTTCTACCTCTAGTGATTCACTGGGGATTCGACGTGCATGTTCTGGACTATTCAATTGAGTTGAATAACTCCGCCCCACTTGTAGTGTTTAATGGATCTTCACTAGCTTTCTGCATATCCATTGGCAGATGAGGGAGTCCTAAAGAGACGGGAAATCCTTCTCTCTGTTTACCACTATTTCAAATTTGCCTGGTAGACAATAGACAATAGAGACAATGTACATGATGAACTAGGGTTTTTGACGGCCCCTCTTAAATTGCCAAAAATTGGTTTGCCAGAATCGACGAAGTGGAAGAGTCTACTTCTTGAAAATCGGCGATTAGTCTGCTGGTGGCGTGCACTGCATTCAATGGATGTAAATTCAGATTGACAAAACTGAGAAGATGGCAAGTTTAGCTGTTTAAATATTTTTACAGTTTTCCAGATTTCTGATCGTTGCGAATACAAGTTTGAATGAAGGTTGTTGGCACATGTGTTATAATATCAACGTCAACTCAAAACAATACTAATTTTGCTCTTAAATATTAGAATTCCTGGCAGACGTAGGCCACTATCGGTCAATATGTCTTTGACTAATGTAAGCCAGGTCATATACCTTCCAAATTTCAATGTGTAACCTAAAAAAGCTTGTGCAATCATGGCGACACATTATTTTGTTTTCTTAATAGTGGGTCTTTAAACCGAGGCATTAATGTAACCTTGAGGCATCAATGTAACCTTGAGGCGTGTGCTACAACTTATGCCAGTTGGGTCTTCAATCCCATTGCACCTTCTACAAACAGTGATTATAACTTATCGAATTTATGGATTAAAAATTTGGGAAAACCCAATTGAACCTTTTAACCTCCATTATTATTATTATTATTTTTTCATAAAAAATAGTAATTAAAGTTTTTATCAATTAAATAAGATTATTACTTAATAAATTTATAATTTTTACTCTATGATTGTTAATTGCAAGTTTACAATATGAATATCTTTAAACGGTTACATATTAACCTAAACTACACTATGATTTTTCTTAATTAGATTGGAGTTAAGGTTGTTAAATGGAGGTGATTTGAGTGCCAGCTATGAAGCTCCCTCATATTGATGTTATAAATTATATGATTTTTCATGTAATTAGATTTGAAAAGACCCGTGTAATGCCTTGGATTCATCACTTCCATTCCTTATTAGTTTTTACTTGAGTTTGATTCATAGAAAGTTCGGTGACATCAACTCGGACTTGATACAGATGGATCCACTTTTGGCCACTTTTGACCTTGTATGTCCATTGAATGAAACTGGGGTTGGTATTTTCCTACGGGATAAACTTTATCCAAACTATATATGATGCTAGTGGTTCGTAATGGTTCGTAATTGATAATAGTGCTAATCGAACCTGGAACTGTAACTAGCTATGGCTGCTGCTACCTATGGCCTATGCTTATGTGAATGCCCAGAACTGTAACTGGAGATGGCTGCTGCTACCTATGGCCTATGCCTATGTGGACGCCCTAGGAAATTCTAGTGCACATATATTCATAAAGTGTCAGTCGAATTAGCAAGCAAATGAAGTGATCGTAACCGCGAAGCATTAATTCCTTGAAGTTGTTCGAAGCGTTCTCAATACTTAAATGCCAGGTTCGTGGTAGATTAGGGTTGCCACTAATGCAGTAAGATCAAGAGTTGTCTTCAACACTATCTGATCCTTATCATAAGTAAACAATCAATGGATGATTACAGTATGAACCATATATGCTTTCCATACTTGCACAGAGATGCAACAAAAACCACCTTGAAATTCGTGAACTGCTTTAAGAATTTTAGGTTTAGCATTTAAATAGGTTTGCGTCTTACTGCCGTCGTGTGGTGAGAAACATAAAACAAGGTAGACACCGTCTTCAATCAACCAAACCAATGGAATGCTAAAAAATTGTTATTTTAAAAATTATTATTTTTTAAATCTCATTTCTTATGTTTACACAATAATTTTCTTTCTAAATTTAAATTAAGTCTGAACTAATGTCCTCACTCAAGACTATATGTAGAGGACAATAATATTAACAACACATTGAACTAACTTGTCATGTCCTAGACAAGGGGATATATAAGAATTGTTCACGGCTATTATTTGGAGTAATTTGATTTTTTGGGGGAAATTATTTAAATTTTGATTTATCTTGCTTTCTATTGGTTTATATAGGTGACGTAGGCTTGGGACTTTGTGCCCCAAGACCAGTCGACAAGCTTGCTTAAGCATAAAATAATCATTTTGTGCCAGACATCCTACCCTGTGTGGACTAAAATACGGTGAGCAGAGTGTGTTAGTTGTTTTTATGTCACCGACAAGAGGATATATATGATTCACCTAGGTGAATTAGTTGACAGTTTGGCATAATTTTTTTTGTCTTTTCTAAAGTTTTTTCTATAGTTTGATTTTTGAGTGTATTAAAGAATTTTTTTAAACTATTTTTTTCTTTGTTCATTGGTCTAGGGAAGCTGACACTTCTGCACACTCCAGGGTATGGGAGGCTATGGGAGATGTGCTAGATCAAGCTTAGGTTTGGAGAAACCTTTATTTAAAATAATGTTCTGAGCAACCTCTGTCTGGATCACAGTATTTTATATGCCACCAAGTCTTTTTTTATGCCCTTCATTAACTCACTCAGTCTTTTCTATGCCCTGCATTGACTCACTCAATCTTTTCGATGCCACGCATCCACTGTGGGATCACAGCTCATAGACACAGGTGCCCAAATGATTCAGAAGTTCACACCTGTGAGGCAATTTCAACAGGTATTTTTTCTTGATCCTCTTCTAATATCCTGAAGTGTTTTCATATTAAATTTACTTGTACTGAACCATGATCTGCATTACAATTTTTCATACATGCTGTATGCACTTGGCCAATATATGGACACGAGATGACCAGGTAGATCGAAACACGCCACTATGTGGCCAGGGTGAACGAGGATTTCTTTCAGTGTGTCCTGTATGCAGGGTGAACGAGGATACCAATGAGGCACGTCTCATAGGAAAGTTGGAGATTTCCAATTATTTTTCTGAAGTTTTAGCTGCAGTTTCCCTCATGTTTATACGATAAAAACTTGAATTGAATCCATTGATACTAAATCTGGGCACAATTTTTGTTGGGTTTTCAGGTGTGGAATATATCATTTCAGAGTGCTTGTTTGAGGTGCTCCCCGAAGAAGAGCAGAAACTTTGGCATTCTCAATGTTATGAGGTATGTGTCACTAAATCATTACAAGAACTTCTTGTGGCATTCTCACTGTTATGAGGTATGTGTCACTGAATCATTACATGAACTTCTCGTGGCCAGATTTTGTGCGTTTCAATGTGTGACCATGGTAACATGGCACTGACCAAAATCAAACTATCATCAATCTACCTTAACCTCTAATTTACTGAGAGCTCTTTCATCTACAAGAATCTGAAACATGGAGTTAAAAAAAGTTCTATGTTGTGGCTCAGTATATTGGGATTTTGGGCATGGCACGGGGTTAAAATTGACCTATTTTGTGTTAGGTTATAATGGGGATGGCATATCCAAAAATTTGATACCTATGGGTGTATAACAGATATAGCAAATTTGGGGTCTGTTTAGGTTATTTACAGAATTAGGGTTTAAGGTTAAGATGGTTTGGTATTTGTCTTGGTATTAACAGATTTGGGTCTATCTACGATACTTTATTTATTAAGCATAGCAAGGGATTCAAAAAAATCAATAAATTTAATTAAAATTTCCCTTCATTTTTTGCAGTATCAAAATTTCCTTGTTTTTCATAATTTTTTTTCCTAACTCACTACCATATCTTGATACACTAAGTACCAAATTTACACACAAAAGCTAGTTCAAATTGATGATATATACTAGTTCCAGGTTTATTTATAGTTGCATATTATAGTTATTTAAATATAGTAAGTAAACTAATTTGTGGCCCTTTTTTTCATTGCATTTTATTTTTCTTATACAGAGCACCTAACAATATGGATTGTGTTGGTGTGTATCGAGATGTTACTTTAGATACTGGGAGATAGGATACAAGGTTATCATATATGTTTTATGATTTGGTAGGACGATCACTATTAGATGGTACGAATTTCATGCAGATTAAAGCAGACCTCTCTAGGTGAATCCAGCGGTACCTGAGTCAATCCAGTGAGTCAATCCAGAAGCCTGAACTCATGAAGCTTGCAAAGAGCTATGGGAAATTTTGGTGCACATGATAGTTTGATAGAGGTATTTATATTAGTTTTACTGTGTTGTAGATCTATGAACCATATGAAACTCATTTTTTGTTTAATTGCTTGAAAACCCTATTGCAAAGGCCACTCAAAGAGTTAACATAGCTGGAATCAACCCTCCAGATATGGTCCTAACCAACCCTTAGAATATAACAAATAGATATTATCCTAATTCACCCTTCTAAGCTATGCCTTATGTGATGAAGGACCACACCGGAAAATCCCTGGGAAGCCCTGAAATAAATGCCTCTTACTTCCGTTTATGAATGTTGGACATTACTCTTACTTTATTTAAACGAAGTGGATGGAGGTTTAACTATAAAGTATGTGAATGGCTCTTCCTTCATATATTTTTTCTTCTTAGCCGCTTGCTTTAATATTTTACCTCAAACATGCACGCAAACGAAGAAGAGAGAGAGTGATATCCCGGATGAAACAGTATCACTATAAGACAAGGAGGGAGGGACGATACAGATATTTAGGTATATCCATTCCCAAACGACTCCTAACGCGTGCATGAGCGAGTCACCGAGAATGGTCTATGCTCATGGACATCCATTACAATGAAATGGTGGGACCGAATCTTCCCAAACACACATATTAAGGCTATCAAAGGACATCGGTCGAGCACTTAATACTTACCCAAAGCCAGGCACGCAAAGACAGACACTCTGGAGCACCGGGTTAAGGCTGGGTGTGAAGCACTTTCTTTTGAGACTTCACTTTGGTTAGGTGCTTTCCAGCCCGAATCCTTTAATCCCTTCCTTTTATCACTCTATTCTTTAGACTGCTAACTCATACTTTAGACCGCTAACTCATGGATGGATTTTAATCTTTTCCCACTATCATTCCGTGTGCTATGGCATGCCAAATGAACATGACAATTATCACCCTCTTCCTTTCGAATAGATACATTACTAACCTGTCTCTGAATGGAAATAGTTAACCCTGGAAATCGTTCATTAGCTATAGTACAATTTCCATCCCATAAAAATTGGTAGCCATCTGATCCTTGACAACAAATAAAAAACATATAAGATATACGCCGGACGAAAGCAAGCAAGTCGCAGGATTAATTTATATATAGATGATAGCAACAAGCGAGCAACATGATTCAAGTGCAACTATAATATGCAACTATAACTAATTCATGTGATCAGCAGAGAAGAGGGGAAGAATTATGCGAAGACATACTACTGAATGAGTGAATTCCTTAACCAACCAGTGCCATAGATCGCTACTTGAATATTGCTATGAAGAACTATAACTACTAATCTAACCGTCAAAGTTCCCTACTTGACTGTGTGCTACGAAGAACCCCAAAATTGACCTAAAAATAATAGAGCAAGTTGTTTTCACTCACTGCATACAACATTATCATAGAGATTGATACTTTGTAGTGACGTTTGCACACAACATTATTAAGAGTTTTTTCTCCCTTCCCTTTTTTTTTTTTTGCAAATTTTGATATGTTAGTGCCATTGTCTACAAACTAATAGACCTCGGTTGACCATACCAAGTTTGCACCTTTTTGATGGTGTGTATATAAGTTTATAATTGTGTTTATATGGCTTTTGACTTTATATAGTCGTTGCATGCTCTACATTATGTGTTGGCATAGACTATTTATTTATATGCTCTACATTATGGACATTGATCTATGAGTTTATGAAGTCTAAAAGCACTACTTAGTTAATCTACAATTTTTGAATAGGTGATTTGCCAATAGTTTCTACCATGCTATAACAACATAGCTTCCATCAAGATATTTCGTGGAACTATAAATTGATATAAATGTACTTTGTATCTGAATTTATAGTAACTTTGTATTTGAATTTATAATATGGGGTTTCTGCATGTGCAATGCATTAGTATATTTTATTATTGCTACTAATTGTATAATTCTTTTCATCTGAGCTTAAAAAACATGTAAGTTCAAGCCATCCAACGGACCAACAACGAAGTCAACCATTGACTTCGCTATTGGTCCGTTGGATGGCTTGAACATAAGGATGGCCATTTTTTTCATGTGATAGCTTTGCAAAAAAAACTAGTTGATAGATCTATAGTTTCTAAACCTATGATATGTTGTATGGTTTTTGAATCTATAATGCAAATAGATGTACAATGCATCTTAATTTCCAATATGATTTTTTTTTTGTGTAATTACATAAATGTTTACAGCATTGATTACATACATTTTTTTATTTTGTTAATTTTGTAAATGCAGCCCTGCTACGTTGTCCATGTATTTCAAATGTAGATGTTTTTGTCAGCAATTTTGCTAGCGCTTCATAGTTTTTTTAGCAGCTTCGTTGCTGTAGTCTATTGCAAAATATGTTATGACAATAATCTTAGGACATTTTTTACTATGCAGATCTATGTTTTATGATTCTAGAAATGCACGCACTGCTTCTATACATCTTCCATATAATAATTTCGCAATAGCTTATGGAACTATAATTTCTAAATATGAGATTTAGGGATGCATCCTTTGCAAATGTCTAGCTCATAGAACTCTTCTTGTTGAATCTAATCTGCAATGCTTTTGTCGAAAATCATTTCTATTAGACAAATTAAGTGACTTTGCTACTATTCCTTTATATTTAGCTTCGAGATTTATGTTTTTTTAGTTTTCAAAAAATATAGCAGCTAGTTTTATAGGTTTTGAATTTGTCACTTTCGAGTTTTTTCTTTGTAAATATATAGCTTATTGAATTATGCTTACGGAATCTACAATACATGCACATGTTCAACTCATCTAAATTCTCAATATGCAAAAATAAATAAATAAATAAAATTGCCCAATTGTTTTAATGTCCTTGAAACATGTCTTATCAACATTTTGCTATTGTTGACATGTGAATCCGGTACCTTCCAATTCATTCATGTTTGCCACCCTTCGCTTTTTGTCACTATCTACTATTCTCTTGTCACAGACATTGCTCCTTGTGGTTCTTGTTTTAGTTGATTTTTTTAATTCTTTATATGCGATGTTTAGTTTAGATGTTCAAAATATTTTAAAGAGTAGAAATTATTTATAAAAATTAAATAATTAAATTAATTGATTTTATTATTATAATTGATGTTTATTAACTTTTTTTAAATTATAAGTTTTGCTACATTTTATTTATATTTATATATTAAATATAAATATTTTAATAGTAAATTAAAATGTTATATCCAATATAAATACTAAATATTAATAAATTAAAAGTCAATATTTAGCTTAAATATTTAGTTATTTAATATAAAACATAAATTATATGAATTATTTAAAATTTTATATTTATATAATTAGTTTATTTATTTATTTATGAAAATGACAAATTTTATAAGATTTTTTTATTGGTTGAATGGTTGATGTTAAAGGTAATGATTCCACTTAAAGAAGATTAGTTAGTATGAGATAGTTTCTTTTAATGGAAGGGATATTGACATGATACTAATATAGGTATTAATTTTCAAATTTCAATATTATATTCTAACATAAATAATAATAATAAAAACAAAACATGGTTAAATTTTATAATTTTTTAAATATATTTTATTATATATAATAAAATATAATGTATAAAGGTTAAAAATTAGTTATATATGATTTTTATCAATTATATAACAATATAGTTTTATACAACACAATTGTATCTTGTTTGCACAATATTAATTTTTAATAAAAATAGGAGCTCTAATTCATATGGATGAAACACGTAAGTTTATAATGAGCTTGATTGGACTACTCAAAAACATAGGTGGCTGTGTATGGATAACTAATTGTTTAGGTATATTTTATTACTTAAAATACAAAATGTATACGAAATTGGGTGGCTATTTCACCCCAAAGTTTCAAAATGGAATGGGTCTTGGATCAAATTCAGTGATGTTTTCTTCATTGGTTTCCATGGGAGGCAAATATATTCCACCTGTCTAAGGAGAATTTTGGTTAGTTGATCAGCTTCTGTATTTTTTTCTCTCTAGATATGTTGGAAGTTGAAATACTGAAATTGCTCAAATATTCCAATCAAATCCTTCATAATGAAAGCTAGGTGAATATTGGAAGGTTGTTTTATTTTGTTCATATTAGTCTATAACCAATAGAGAGACAACTATAATCTATAGGTCATGAATACCAAGATTGAGAACAAGGAGTAAGGTATAGCTCACGGTGATCAATTCCACTTGATTGTTGGTAGAGCGACCCAAACTCGTAGTAAACTTGTATTAATGAGTATCATTTAAGAATATAATGCCCCCAACCCCACCTTTAGATGGACTGCTTTGTGAAGCTCCATTAAAGAAAGTCCGAATTTGAGATCTATCAATGTTTAGATCCTTAATTATTCAGAGCTTATTGTGATCATTGTGAAGAGGGAATAAGCTATGAATGGTTAAAGATTTTATTCTATAAAATTTTGGGGGGATGAAGGAATCCTCGAAGATAACCTTGTTTTGTTCATACCAAACATGCCAAATAATAACCATTAGAAAATCCCAATAATCAACATATTAACCATTTTGAATCCAAAGCAAAAAGGCTTCTTGAAGGTGAGATCCCCATAAAAAAATTAATACCCCTCATTCTAGAAATGTGTCTCTAAATGTTGAGAATATAAGAACATGATATAAAAATGTGACCAATGGATTCATAGCAAGATTTGCATGAAAAACACCAACTAGGCCCAATCCAAAATTATTGAGCCATAATCTCTCAAATAAAGACGATTGATTATAAGGCTAAATTTGAAACCCTGTGATAAGGCAAGAGAAGCTCAAGAAGGGGTGGAAGGCCACTAGTTAATTAGGATCCTAAGATCTTTTTAATGTAAAACTATGGCTATATAGGATTAAGGTACTTCACATAGGCTTCAAATAAGGGTTTACTAACTATTATTGAAGTGTTAAAAAAGTTGTTAATTTTTTTTTATTGATTATTATTAAAGTGTAATGTAAATACAAAATATATTTTAACTTTAACATAAATAAAATAAGTATTAATACAAAATACACATTAATACAAAATAAATAAATAAATATTAATACAAAATACATAGTAATATAAAATACCTAATTAAAATAAAATAAGTATTAATACAAAATACACATTAATACAAAATAAATAAATAAATATTAATACAAAATACAAAATAATATAAAATAATTAAATAAAATTTAATTAATAAGAAAATTTAAATTTAAATTTGAAAAATAATAATAATAAACAATCATAAATTACACTAATGTTGTTAACAAATATTGCTTAAAAATAATCTCCACAAAGGGATTTGAAAACAATTCAAAAGGAATTTATTTAAAAGAAAAAAATAGACTCTCCATCTTGATCATTTATGCTTAATCAAGATTAATTTTCCACTAATTAGATGAATCTTATTAGTGGAAAATTTTGTTTTTTTATGTCTCCGACAAGGGGATATAGTATGAATCGCTCACAACCATTATTTGGAGCAATTTGTAGTAATTTGCAAAAAAACCATAGAAGTTAGACTAAGGTTGTGTATTATTATTATTATTATTTTGTTTCTTAAATGTCTATTTTTTAAGCTTATTATTGGTTTGGTGGAGATGACTTTGCCTTTGGTTCATGTGCCCCAAGACTCGGCGGTGTCGTTGATATCAACGATGTTTCTTGTAAACAATACCTCCTTTAATATTTCATATTTCCACGATCCCAATTAATATTCCAGATTAGCAATCAAACTGATTAGACAACCATGGTGCTAGTAATTAATAATATGATATAAGATAAATAAAATATATTAAGA
>LPNX010780615.1:631591-677563 GCA_001517045.1 Pseudotsuga menziesii | reverse complement strand
TTTGTACACTTGTTCTTGTATATCCATATGGAAGATACTACGTACTTCCCTTTATGTCTCGAAATCATATCGTATACATCATTCCCCATGATCAACTGTTATTATTTTTTTTTATTATTATCATAGCTTCTTTCATAGCATTCTTTTCTTCATCTTGAGTTATCTCTTGTACCCATGGTGGTCTTCATCCTTCAAGGTGGATCTACCGCTTTCTGAAGCTCTTTCTTCCGTCATGGTGTCTCTGACCCTGGGAGCTTCAGATTCATGTTTATTGGAGTGAATCTTGAATTGTCATCACTTGTTCTTCGGAACAAGTCTCATCCTTCTTTTCTTGTAGGAGGTTGTACAGAACCTTTCCTACAATTCAAATGCACCAGTTGCATGGTTAGAACTATTTCATAAAACATATGCATAACGACAAATTCTTATGTATCATGCAACTGTTTAGTCAATACAGCATTCATCCATATCTCACATAAACTTTCTAGATGCCTTCCATCTCTACCATGACATTATTGAGATTGTGCACTAATCCAATATGTCAGTAGAGAGGTTTTATAAGTAGCAATGGAGAGTTGTATAGCACCATGAGCTACTTACCCATCACATGCATATTAGTAGTATACAGTCATTAATGCAAACAATCTATCATGCATAACACATCAACTGAATATAATCAAATGTATAACAAAACAATATCATGAAACGACAATTGAATACTTATATTTTATTTGTTTTGTGGGTAGACTCCATCTTGATCATTCTGCTTTATCATCTTCTTCATTCATAAAATCATGATTTCTTATCCAAATTACAAGAATTGAGTTCTTCATATTCCTCATCGCTTGAGGGATCTTCTTTGAATGGTGAGAGCTTGATCTTCAATTGCTCCCATCTTCTTCTTCTCTTCTTATGAGTCAAGATGAAAGCAATTACTTCCTTCTGGAATACATTCTTTGCATGAATCCCATGATCCTGGGAGGCCATTCAAGGTGGCTATCACCACTTCTGCATTCTCCACTTCTTCTTCTACTGCTTCAAGTTGTTCTGCATTCTGGATATTCACATTCTTCAACTGTTTTCTCAAAGCCATCTTCTTATTTAAGTTCTTATCTTCAAATAGCTTGCTCAAGGAATCAAACATCTTCGGTGTCTTTAGGGAAGACACTTGTGGTACAAGTTGATCCGTGATTGAATCAACAATGATCTTCTTGGCCTTGATCAAGTTCTTCTTGTGTAAGGATTTGAGCCTCATCTCCGTGTGGAACTCGAACCTCTCTACATATGTAGGTGTCCAATTCATTTTATTTAGAGAGATAAAATACTTCCATGCTTGGAAGTTGTCAACTTTACCAAGCTTATCAAATGAGAACCTCAAATGCAAATAGCAAAAGATTAGATCTTACCGATTTGAGGTGTCCGTCCTGCTTCCAGAGCTAGCTGATTTAGGGTTTTTCAGAGAAACCCTAATTTTAAAAACTTGGAATATTTAAGATATAATTGGATATAAATATAGATCTCTTCAAATGGAGCTGTCTAATGTACTCCTTTTCTAAAAACAGTGGAGGAAAGCTCCCGGAACAGGAAGCCCTAGTTTTCCAATTTCTTTTGCAGAAATGCCTGTCACGGTTTATGTGATATCTACGAAATTAATGATCCTATGTGTCTGAAATGTCTCACTGTATTAACCTCGCATGTCCCTGATCCAAAATCATAGGTTTAATCATAATTGGTTTCACCAATTGGGATTTATGATCCTTTTCCCACGGTGACCTGTTATAGGGCTGTTCAGAACAACGAAGTTGTACGGACTGCCACGTGTCACTGTTTCATCTTATGGTTCTGAAATTTGGACCACAGAAATTAAAGTCCATGATATTTTTAGAACATATTCAATAATTCAATTTGGACCTCTATAGCCCAAGCTATAGCAATGTTCCCTAGGTGTCCTGTTTAGGGATGAATTTTGGAAGAGGCTAGAACCCTAAATTGGAGGGATCATATCTCCAAAAATATACTTCATCTGATATTGAATATTGGACACAATGTACATAAGGATTGTATCTTCAGCCTATACAATTTTTAGCTCCTGAACCTTAGCCAATATCAGGATATAGCGAATGTACCAAAACTTAGCAGTTTTAGTATTTAGGGTTTTTCTAGCTCGGGGTCAAACTAGGGTTTGACTTTCTCAGAGTTTCACCCAACCAAAAAAATTGATCTAGGTCTCTAGACTTAGAATTTGATGAGGAGAGAAATCCTATGTAGGGCTCACTCAAAAATTCTTCTTCTGCAAGAAGCCCTAATTTCCCGCACCGAAAACTGAAAATGCTTGGAATCGAATTCCGCTTCGACAGAAAGATGCGCCCTTCAATGGAGAGTCCGCCTAGCCTTATTTTGCTGATCAATTGTGGAGAGAGAACCAAAAGTTAAGAAGCCCTAGATTCTATAGCTGCACAATGTCTTCTTTTCAGGGTGGCTCTGATACCATGTTAAATTTTCATATGCTTAGCTAAGACATCAGTATTTCATTTCATTTTCATGAAAAAAGCATATAAACAAGATCACTAAAAGATAGACAAGCACAACCATAAAAACGGAACACAAAGATTTATCCTGGGAAAACCCTAAAGGGAAAAACCTAGAAAAATATTCCTCAATATAGATGCCCCAAAAAGATGAAAGATAAAACTAGCAAGGAGATCAAAGCCTAATCCTCCTCCTTCTCCAGCTACTTCTCTTCTCCACTAATGCACTACACAAGTGAGAGTGTGTGTGTCTCAAATGAGGAGCACTACACCTCTATTTATATTCATCCGTTCACTTAAGTTAACTCATTTGACATGTAGGCTCAAGTAACCACACTGGGGTGCTGATGACCCACCTTTACAATTAGAGGGGACTACCTCATGACTCTTATTAGTTATTCCGATTAGGAGCATCGAGGTACAATGTAATACAAGTGGTTCTCCCGGTAGGACCATCGTGGACCACAAAAAGATACATATAGAATATTCTTCAAAGTTACAATATTTCAACACAAAATCCACTGGCAGTGGCAGTGAAAGGGGGGATAAATATAATTCATGCATAGGGGGGATACATACATGTACAATATGATCCACTATTTTGTATTATGGCCATGGCATGCCATTTTTGAAAACATTATATGTACATATAATATAAAGCAAGGTTCAGATTTATATATATGGTTGAATTGATATGGGAACATGGTATTTATTATATACCTTTCATATATGCTTAACTATGTCTTTCATTAAGTATGTGTTTAATTAAAATGATACTTAATGTGTTGTTCACCTATGTGATATTATGATATTATAGACCTTATCATGACATATCCTACTAAATATTTGAATATCTCCAATAATCCAAGGAACAATGTATGACTCACCCAACTAAGATCAAGTAACCATTAAGTAAGCCACCTCTAATATGTAAATATGTCACATACCATCCAAGGGATAATCATACACCATGTACCCCAAGTCTCATGAAGCACCCCTAAACACGGTGTAAACTCTTTTGTAGTAACTTCAAAATATAATACTCACTCATATAAGAAAAGTGTTTTCACCAATACAAGTAAGATCCCATTGCAAATACACTAGACCTACCATCTAGTTAGATCACAACATCTCAAACCTCCAAGAATGTTGACCACCTTTGAATATGAAGGAACATAACTATGCATCATCAACAAATTTCCATCCATCATCCATCGAGTCAACACCATGGGATAAAATCACTAGACACCACATCATAAGTTGTTCAGGACATCCTACAAAGATAATCACATCTCCAAACAAGACCAAGACAAATGAATTCTATCTATGAAAATCACAAAGATAGATAACTTCAAAAATCCATCCTTAATGAAATACCAAGATCATAGTACAATAAACAACCCATGTAGGGCTATCATCAACTTTTTAACATCATAACCTCTCTCACACACCTTAAAACCTTTGAAAATCGACACACTAACCTGAGCTAGGTCAAGTCTCTCTTTCTAAGAGAATTTTAAAGAAAGAGTATCATCAAGGTCAATTCCCTCTACCTAAGATATTCCAACAACCCTATCCCTATAGTTGAAAACACTCTCATAATTTTCAAGCCTAGAATCAATCTATAGGTTCTAAACCTATCTTCATGGCATCTCACCATTCATTCTCTACATATGCCTCCACAAAAAATATATGGCCCATCTCTCCTTTCCATGGAATGTACAAGTACCACTTGATCAACAGGAAACCTGTAAAGACCACCCTCTCTCAACAAACTATAATCATTGATGGTGCATTATTTTCCTTCAAATAGAAATTTATACTATACATATATCATATAAGGAATTCTCTCAAAACATTCTTATTCAAACAATGAACAAATATAAATCACTCACACATGATAAGTAGCATCATAACCAAGATCCACACCCATACCTCCCTCTTTCTCTTGAAACATGTTTAATAACGACCTATCATATGTCACATGTCTTAAAGCTCCAATGTATACATACCATCCAAGTCTAGACACAATATTAATATATAAGAAAGACACCATAGCCATATCCATGTTAAAAAAACAACAATATGAAGAAAACAAAACATTTTTTAGGATCGAACAACTTCTCCCAAGAAACTTAGGGTATCGTACCCAACAATATCAACAAATTCAAGCAGCTAACCTAAGTACACAACAATTGAAATACAAAATCCCTCTTTCACCTATAGATTCCATGTAGAAAAGTTTTGAACTAGGGAAAATTAATAAGACTTCATAAATTAGAATATGTGTGTCACCAATGCAAGAGTTGACCCACCAATTCAAGAGTTCCAATCAAGGAAATTGAGAAAAAGCCTAGTTTATGAAATCAATGCACCCACACTTATTTTCCAAAAGGTTGATCTATTTTAACGGATCACTTCTCAGCCGTTGGATCTCGGTTTTTTGCGGAGATTTTGTCTTGCTCGATTTCCTTGCAAATCTACTATCGACCGTTGATCTTCTTGCAGACTGATTCTCATCCATCTGATTTTGAATCTTTGCTAATTTATAACCTTTTCACCTATCTTATGTGGAATTGATCCTCTTCCATCGTATCTTGTGCGAGAACGCTTCCCGACTGTCGGATATATTATTTCTTTTCTTTAACACTTAGCCAATTCTAATCTCAACATGCAAACTAACATTTGTCATAGTTTGGATAGGTTGATAATTCGCTCATGTAAAAACCAAATGAGAATCTAATTCCATGGATGGATAGCCAGTTTAGCAGGGAGCAGGATCATGTCATCTTTTAGATCTTACTGACAACACACATCTTCTGGAGGACATTTGAAAATAGTTTTCCAACCTTTTGTTATGACACTAAGACAAATTTTTTAGTCTGATCCAATATGCCTAAAAACATTGTTTTGGTAGGTCCATAACTTTTTCCTTGGCTGCTTCCAAGATAATATGAAGACAGGTCAGATAGAGAAAACACAAGTCTACAAGACCTCTATGTGTTGCAGGCATTTACTCTAACCCATGATTTAGGGTAGTCATTTTCTTTAGACCCTCTTAGACCAGTTTTGACTATTTATCCATAGTTATTCAATTTCCTATTTTTCACCAATTCCATATTTCTCCATAATGATGTCACATTATCATAGGAAACATTTCTTACTAATTTTCCATAAATTATGTTATTCTATGTCATCATATTTTTCATTTCGTCATTCATGCCATGTCATCCCTACCTTTGTCTTTCCTTTGACTTATATTGAGTTCACTCTGCCATCATGTCCTTTTCTTATCCTTTGTCATTCATGAACTACTTTGTCATCAATGAAAACATAATCCATATTGCCAGCATGCTGCTCTAGCATGATTGAACTCTCTCCCTTTGCGTGATATTTGATGCTACTCCATGCGATCTCTTTCTGCACGTCCACCTGCGTGACTGGGATTTCCTTGTTACACCTTCCACGTGGGTGACTTTGCACCAGCCTGACCGTGAGTCTATTGGATTGTGGGTCCTTCCCCGGTGTGATTGTAGCCTATTTCTTGGGTGGACTACGGGTTCTTGCATAACATAACCATGATTTTGTTTCTTGGTGGACTTTGGGTCTTTCATTAGCATGAACGTGATTTGTTTCTTGGCACTTTCTTGGTGGATTGTGGGTCCTTCACCAGTATGACCGCGATTTATTTTCTTGAGTGGAATGTGGATTCTTCCCCAGCGTGACCATAATCTATTTTCTTGGTGGAATATGGGTCCTTCTCTAGCATGACCATGATATTTTTTCTTGGGTGGAGTATGGGTTCTTCCCCAGCGTGACAACGAGTTTCATTTTATGGATGGAGTGTGGTTTTTCAAGCATAAATGTGCAAAGTATGCTTGTGTGTCTCTACACTATGTGACTACATCCTTACCCATCATGATTGTGTGTCCTTTGTTAGCATTACTGTATTGGGTATGATTGTGCTTGTTGACTAAGAAGTCTGGGTCAATATGCTTCCTCTTTAACTCTCTTAGGATCTCTCTCAAGGTATGTAAATTGTTTGCCTAGATTGACTTGTCCCTTCGGTGATAAGATCAAATCTGAAAGATTTGAGTATATGGTTGATTCAAATATTGGTTATGATTATTTATTGTTGATATATATTGTACATTATTTTATCTTGTTGTTATTGTACATGGAATTTGATGATTCTCATGGAACAACTTTAATGTAGTGACTAATGTAGCGTTGAAAGAGATGAAAAATATGTTTGTTTATTACAGTTCAAATTTTATTAGAGCAGTAATGTTCCGAATCTGATTTTATATGTTCATGCATTAAAGTTTACTACTTAAATTAAAAACTCGTCTAACCCTTAAAATTCAACATCAAGTACTTTGGAGACATGTACATGGCATATTCCATGCTTGGCTTTCACGGTTTCTATTATTTGGCTTTCTTTTTTATCCTTGTTTGGTTTTCTTGAAAAGTATAGGAAGCTTACTTTATAATTTTCTCTTTGCCTTTAATTCCACATCTAATTCTCATGTCCCTGATCTATGAATTAGTGCTATTTTCCCTTTTATGTCAGATATTACTTGTTTACCATATGGCACTTATGTAGGTTTTGAGATGGAATTACCAGAACACAAATGAGATACAGATGAAAATATGTATCCCATTTTTTAGATTTCTTTTTGGATATGATACATCTGGATATGGAATATATAATAGTACATATAAAAATATTAATATATTTCTATATATTTATGAAATTAGTCTCATATATTTGTATATTTATAAAATTATGCTCATATCTATATGTACATATAAATATATGGAGATATGTATGAGAATAGGAGGAGGCATGCATGCCCATTTCAAAAATAAATACTCACATTTCTAAATGTGTTTTCCTATGCTTGCGTTTGTTTTTCTTCTGATTTTTGGGGTTGTTTTGGTTCAATATCTGGACTTTGTTGTCTCTGAAGCCCACAAGTATGGTCTCAGATTCATACTTATCTTGGAAAATAATTATGAGAACTTTGGAGGATAGGCTCATTATGTACAAGGGCTCTCAATGCTGGACATAATCTCAACTCTATTGATGATTTCTTCACCAATCCCACTGTAAAAGGCTACTATAAGAACCATGTTAAAGTAACTAACTCTATAAATGTATGTTTCTGTTTCATTATATGCTTAAGTTTCTTTTGTTGTGTATATAGACACACATAGACCAATTTACATGCAATAAATATACATACAAAAGTTATTCAAATATGCATTGGTAAATGCATTTTCTTGCAGACTTTATTTACTAGAGTGAACAACATCATTGGAATAGCCTACAAGGATGACCCTAAAATATTTTCATGGGAGCTCAAGAACGAGCCTCCTTGTCAAAGTGATCCTTCTGGGAGGACCATCCAGGTCAGCTACCACCTTTTGTCTTTGAATCAAAAGTAGAAAATGGAAAACAATTGTAACCAAAGATTCAAACAAGGATGTTGTGTTTAAGGTCTTGTTTCTATTGTTGAACAACACAGTTATCAGATCTTGTATATTGATAATTTGCTAGGGTTGTCTTAAAATTATGCTTTCTAGTACTTAATTATTTTGGTAATGATTGTGTGTGAGCATTATGAGTAAACATGGTAGTTCTTTAGTTGTGATGATGAAATGGGGATGGATTGAGGAGATGACTAGCCATGTGAAATCCATTGATGGAAACCATCTTATAGAGGTTGGTTTGGAAGGATTTTATGGAGAATACAAAACTGAGATTAATCCAGGCTTCTGTGTGGGGACAGATTCAC
The DNA here is from genome assembly GCA_001517045.1 of Pseudotsuga menziesii. Lineage (NCBI taxonomy): Eukaryota > Viridiplantae > Streptophyta > Pinopsida > Pinales > Pinaceae > Pseudotsuga > Pseudotsuga menziesii. The sequence continues at coordinate 669,234 of LPNX010780615.1, read as the reverse complement.
CAATAACCAAATCAAAGGAATTGATTTTGCAACTGTTCATTCCTATCCTGACATTTGGTAAGTCTCTATCTTTTTAACCCATATTTATATTGTATTGGAGTGATTAAAAGTTTGAGAGTGATACGTTTTTACAAAGTTAGATTTGTTTTATAGAATTTTATGTATTTTTAAATGTTAATATCTAAAATTAGTAATTGTAATAAATATTAAATTGTAATTGAGCAACTACTACTATTTTATTTTTTGAATTTTAAAATTCAAAGTTAAAACTTTAGAGTCTTATTTAAAACTTGAAATTCCGCTTTATGCAATGCATGACTATCTTATTTTATAAATTTATTTATATGTGGTATTAGGCTATATCTATCCTCTTGTACTTGCATCCCCCATTTTTGGGGATCATGCTACGTACTCACTGCACTCTTACTCAATGTATCTATGTAGCCACAGATCCATGCAACCTTGGAGTTGATGTTTAAACTTTGTAGACCTCTAAAAGAATGCCTATTTAGTTATTACGAAAGGAATGTGATCTCTGTGATGTTGATCATTGTGGGTGAAGTAATGTGCTTCTACAATATACATCAAAAGAAGCAAGGTGCATTCTATAATGCATGTGGGGTCATAAGAGGGGTATTATGTCAATATATTAGGTAGAAATATAAAGGGGTATAAAAAATGTAAATGAAAAAATGGATACATACAATATATAGTAAAAATAGAGGTTTTTTTAAATTGGGAAGGCATATTGGGAGGGGTTTAAAAGAAGGATTTTGTGAAGTATTTTCCAAATTTATTGAAATTAAGGGTATTGTTTCATATGCCATGAACGAATGTGCTATGTTAGAGATTCATTGAGTGGAGTCACCGTGGCTAGACTATTGTTTGTATAGGGAAGGACAATGAAATCAAGAGAAGATTGGGGAGCTTCATTTTCCTGATTGTGGGTCCAGGTGGGGGAAGCATATGATGCAGAAGATGACAAAGGATAGATCAAGGGAGGAAGCGAGAAGAATCTACAAAATATAACTACCATTACACATTGTGGAGATTATTTGTAGAATGTAGAGAGACTTATGCGACAAGGAAGTTGGTTAAGGGTTAAGCTATCTATAGAATATTGGCAATTGGTGGGTGAGGTTGAGCAGTTGGTTACAAGGGGAATGGTCTAGGATGGTGGTGATTTGGGGAGAGTGATATTGACACTATGCAAAAGATTAGGAATGGGAAGGGTTTGAGTCGTAATGCTAGAGGTGTCCATATTCTTGATGTTCAAAGGGACATGGCCGAAGTGAAATATATGGATCACCAAGCTATGGTGGAGGATAGAAAGCAATTCTTCAACTAGGCAGATAGGGAAATTAAATTTGTGAAGGTTACATTGGAGGCCTTGTAGGAACACACACTTGATAAAATTTCTACGTAAAAAAAATCTTGATGTATTGGAAGATGAAGGCTCTAGTGGCTCATTTGTTGATGGAGTCTCACTGTAGTTTCCTAGATAATAGCAAGTGTTTGAAGGAAATGGATCAGTGGAATTGGGATCAAATCCTAAAAAATTTTGGAAGCCTGAATAGGATCAAATCCTAAAATTTAATGAAATCCTGAAAGTTCAATACCTTTCAATTTAATTTCTATAGAATCAACTGTTGAACAATTTTTGGGTAGTTTAAAGTGAGCTAGAAGAAAGATTCTATAATGTTGTCAATATTGGAAAAACCAAGGGAGGAAAATAATTTGTAGAAGTGAAGGACAACTTGCAAATTTTAAATAATAATGAAGATTTTGGCTTTCTAAATTAGAAATATTTTAAACTAACTTACATGCGTTAGAAGCAAAGAATATAGAGCTACTCCTTGATCAGGAAAAATAATGGAGGCTAAAAGGTAGAGATTTTTGGCTAAAAGAAAGAGATGGGAACACACAATACTTTCACAGGTATATGAAAATATGAGGAAGAGTATTAATGCAGTCTAGAATATAGTCAATAATTATGGAGAGATGATCATGGTATATATTGTTATTTCTCAAACATTGACCAGGGAGAGAGAAGATAAAAAATAGTGGAGGTCTTAAATTTGGCTTCCATATTTCCAAACTTTGTGGAAATTTATGATAACCATAATTTAATGGAAGAAGTTAGTAAAAAGGAATTTTTTTTTCAAGTCTACAATTTTTTTAGAAATAAGAGTCTTGGTACAGATGTCTTGTTTATGGAATTATTTTGGGCTTGCTTCAATTTTACTGGTGAAGATTTAAGATGATTGATTGAGGAATAATGAGTTACAAGGGATATTTTACCTGCTTTCAATACAATTTTTTAATACCTCATACAAAAGACTAATAATCCCATGTCATTTTATAAATTTAAACCTATGTCCCTTTCCAACAGTATTTACAAAATAATCTTTAAAATCATTGATAAGAAAATAAAGACTACATTGTTAAACACCATTTATCAAATGTGATTTAGATTCTTAAAAATGAAACAAATCCATAAAGCTATTGGAGTTTCATAGGTGGGTCTACATACTATTAATACAAAACATAACAAGGAAATTATTTTGAAAATAGACATCTCTAAGGAAAATGACAAATTCAACTAGTTGTATTTGAGACTTATTTGATTCAATTGGGTTTTGTGCTTCTTTTGTTTATTAGATTATAAACTACGTTTCTCTAGTATATCTCTCACTTTTAGTTAATGCATCAGATATACAATTCTTCAACTTGGGGTTAAATATTCAACAAGGCTTCCTAGAGTCACCTCTTCTCTTTCTTATAGTGGAAAAAGGTTTGAGTCGACTATTAAAGGAAGCACATAGGGTTGGGAACTTCAAATATATACAAATAGGATACGATTTATATTTAACTCACCTATTTTTGTCGATGACATATTAATTTTTGACATTGGGGATCAAAGGAACATTCTGAAGTTTAGAACAATTTTATAATTGTATTATTTAGATACAGTTATGCAGATCCATTTGAAAAAAGCAATGATTTCATTATTTGGGTTTGAGGAGATGGATAAGGCATATATAGCAACTGCGCTACCATATCAAGAACTTGATCTAGGAAATGGATTTAAATACATTAGTTTTTATATCAAACAAAATGAATGCAAAAACCATATTGGCACTGATTAATCACAAAATTAAAAAAAAAATTAAATATTTGGTGTAATCATGTGGTTGTCCAAAGTACGCAAGGTGGTTCTTGTGAAATATGTGTTGGAAGCATTGTCAATATATTAGATGTCATTGTCTTGGATTCCAAAGGGGTTCTAGAAATGACTAGAAGGTTGTTCTTCAGATTCATTTGTTCAAGGGATAGGGATAAAAAAGGTCTTCCTTTAGTAAATGGAGGAAATTCTCCACCCATAAATCTTGGGGACATGGGTTTTAAAGAACATATTTTTATTCTCTAAATCACTAGCTATAAAAGAAGTGTGGATTCTGATAAGAAAAAATGTATTGTGTATCAAGTGGTCCATAGGAAATATATTCACCAGGTTTTGATGGAGGAATGTTTGAGAAACCTCACAAAACAATCCTACAATGTATCTACAATTTGGAAGGATTTGGTTGTTTCTTTTTCCTTGGTGGAAAATTGATTAATTTGTAAAATAGGAAGGGGTTCCAAAATTTAGTTGGGCTTGGACATATGGGTTGGATGTGGAGGAATATTCAAACTCCAATTCATATGATTTACATATGCGAACTATAGGAATTATCACTTTGTTATATGTGGCCAACCACAACAATACAACTATTTGGAAACATGCTTGATTGAATGGGAGGGATTTGGGGTTCAATGATGAGGATAATGAGATCTGGGAGCCTTATACTTATAATATTCACACAATATTAGAAATAATAAAGGATGAGGATGACTCTTTCTTTTTGTCAAAGTATACAAAAGGTTTTTACACACCAAAGGAAGTTTACAAGGCTTTAATTGAGCAGGGTTCCTTGGAACCATCGAAATATGTGGTAGAAGGAGATATGGAATTTTAAATGTACTATTAAATCCCAAATATTCATGTGTTAAGAACTTGTGTTAACCCCCCTCTTTATTTTGTTAGTATATTTTGTCGGACGTATATGCTTTGTAAGTCATCCCATTAATATGTTGTATTATCCCACATTCATGGGGAGTAAGTAACAATTGTTAAGTCATCCAGTTAATATGTTGAATTATCCCACATTCACGGGGAGTAAGTAATAGTTGTTAAGTCATCCATTTAATATGTTGCATTATCCCACATTCATGGGGAGTAACAGTTGTTTAGATTAGACTTAGTATATAAGTATGTGTTGAGGCTGATGAAAGCATCGAAGAGTTATTTTGTATTGAGCTTGCTCAAAGGAGGTTCCCCCCTCGAAGTGGCCTGCGATTAATAAAATCTCTCATGTGATCCATAATTTCTGTTATATCCTGCATTCTCATTGTTTTTTGCAGGAGGTTCCCCACATCTGGTATCAGAGCACTTTCTTGGGCTTGTTGGGTGGAATTTCTGGAATTTTTTTTCTATAGTGCTTCCTAGCACTGTGATCCTTACAGTTGTTCTTCTTCTTGCAGTGGTATTATTCATTCAGATCAAGGAATAAATCCTATCCACTTAATTGTGGGAAGTACTTGGGCATAGCCCCAAAACTCATTGTGAGGAGTACCACATGAACCCCGAAGTAGCTGGCCATTGAGAGGACATGCCAAGCGAAAAGGGAAATGACTCCCACTAGATTGACTAGATTCCCATCCGTGGGGAAAACCAAAGAGTTGTTGTTTGTGGCCAAGCGATTAGCAGTTTTACCTGTGCCGTGGAGTGAGGGGTACTGGCCCAATATGCAAGCCATCAGATAGCCTTGGTGGCCGAGTGACTCCTGTGAACCTTTAGGAAGCTGAATATACCTGGGGGAAGCCAAATATACCTGGGGTCCATATCTATTTATAGTTGATAATGTGCAGAATTCCAGAATCATCACAGATCATTTACTCCATTTCAAGTTGATAAAGCATAGCTTTCTAGCACCACCAATAAATTTCTATTTTTTAGCCATATCTTCCTTAATTTAGCTCTGTTTCCATTGAAACTTCACTGTAACCCCCGTAATACCATTCTACATATTCCTTCATTAAGGACCCTAACCCCAATTTCACTTCTTGAAGGACAAAATTCCACATTTGTCTATTTTTAGGGTTTGTCATAACTTCTTTGATTCTCACCCAATCTCCTTCAAATTTTTCCACGATGTTCATTTTCCATTTCTGCTTCATTGTCCCTCTCTGACAAATTTTCCAATTCCTTCATCCCACCTCTAAAATTCACATTTTCTGCTTCTTGTCCATAAGAAAGTAGAAAGTGTCCAAAACCCCGTAAAACCCCAATTACACCCCCCGCCCCCTGAAATTTTCCCGAATAAAAATCTCATTTTCTAAAACCCTTTCCATTTTTGTTTTTCAACCCATTACCTGAAGAAAAAAAAACTGCTTATGGTTGTCACCTGCGCTGGAGAAAATAAACAAATGGAAGAAGAACTTGCTGCCATCAATTCCAAACTCGAGGATCTAGATAAAAAATTTCTCAGTCTCCATCTTCAGCACTCAACCATGAACAACCGCTGCCAGCCTGAGTCTTTTGCAGACACTAGGTTCTCATCGTCTAGCAACTTTCGCGGGCCGAAGCTGGATTTTCCTCGCTTCAATGGAGATGATCCGACTAGATGGATTTATAGGGAAAAGCAATATTTCAGTATGAATAACACTTTTGATGTCAATAAATTCCCACTTGCATCCTTTCATTTGGAATATGAAGCCCTTCAATGGTTCCATTGGTACATCAAGGCTCATGCAGAGCCAAACTGGACAGATTTTTCCCAACTCCTTTTGTGGCGATTTGGCCCTAGTGCCTTTGATGAATTTGGCAAGAGTACTGGGCCAAACTTCGCCAAACTAGAACTATATGGGAGTATCAGACATAATTTGAGAAACTAGCCAATCACACCGAGGGATTGCCTGATGCATTCTACCTGAGTTGTTTTATTAGTGGTCTGAAGGATGCAATATGATCTAAGGTTAAAATGTTCTACCCCAACACAATGATGGAAGACCTAGGGTTCGATAAGCTAGCAGAGGACAAGATCAAGGCTCAACAATGCTCCAAATCCACTCTTGTTCCATTCAGACCTATGGTTCCCCAAAGAACCCAAAATCTGTTAGCTCCTAGAACCACTCCTATCAAGCTTTTGTCTGAATGTGGGAACGTTGAGAAAAATGGATTTGTTATAATTGTGATGAGAAATTCACCCAGGGACATAGATGTGTTGAGGAAAAGCTCTATCTCTTGGATGTGGATTTTGCACCCGCACCTGAATTTTTTTATGATGCTCAGGATCTAGTAGATGATGATGGTGACATTCAACAACTTCCTACTCCAGACGACCATTCAGATATATCTCTCCATGCCTTAGCCGAAGTCACCACCCCACAAACCATGCGGGTCATAAGGTTCTTCAAAAAACTCCCTCTTACAATACTCATTGATATTGGTAGCGCTCACAACTTCATTGACCCGAGGATCACCAAACAAGATGATTGTTTTGTCCATCCTTACTCCAGCTTTGAAGTCATGATTGCCAATAGGGGCACCTTACCTTGTAAAGGGAAGTGTCATAATGTGCAAATATCTATGGGGGATTATAACTTGCACTCTGACATGTTTTAATTTCCCTTAGGCAGATGTGATGTGGCTTTTGGCGCTCAATGGTTACGCACACTTGGACCCATTTTATGGGATTTTGCTGAACTTTGGATTCAGTTTTCAATCAATGGTACCAAACACACATTGCGGGGCTTACAACCAAGGTCTCTTAGCCTCATTAGTTCACATTGAATGGAAAATATTCTTAATAAAAGTTCACATGGTGTCATTGCTCGGCTCCATTTCATTCAGATGCATTCTTCAGCAGTCTCAATTAATCCATTGGATCTTCAACAAATTTTGGATCGATATGCATGTGTGTTTGCTGAGCCAGTGGGATTGCCACCTTCCCAAATTGAGGACCATCATATTCTACTCGTTCCTGGAAGCATCCCTCCCAACATCAGGCCCTATCGCTACCTGTTTCACCACAAGACAAAAATTGAGATGCTTGTTCGCAACTTACTGAAGTAAAGTGTTATTCATCCTAACACTAGTTCCTTCTCTTCACTGTTACTTCTAGTCCGAAAAAAAGGACGGGTCATGGTGCCTTTGAATCGACTTTCAAGCACTTAATCACATCACAATAAAGGATAAGTTTCCAATTCCTGTTGTTGATGAGCTTCTGGATGAGGTCCATGGTGCTCATTTTTTCTCCAAGTTGGATCTTCGTTCTGGGTATCACCAAATTTGGGTTCATGCGGATGATATCCCTAAAACAAATTTCTGCACACATGATGGCCATTATGAATATTTTGTTCATGCCATTTGGCCTCACAAATGCTCCTTCCATGTTCCAGGAATTGATGAATAAAATATTTCAGCCCTACTTGCCAAACTTCATTCTGGTCTTCTTTGATGATATCCTCATCTATAGTAAAACCTCGGCTGAGCATCTCCAACATATGGATCTTGTACTGCAACTTTTCTGTGATTATTATCTTTGTTCCAAAAAATCTAAATGTGTTTTTGGGAAGAAGGAAGTAGAGTATCCCGGGCATATTGTTTCAGCACAAGGGGTTCGTGTCGATCTTGCCAAAATAGATGCCATGAAAAATTGGCCACATCGTCAAACCTTGAAGAGCCTTCGTGGGTTTTTGGGACTTACTAGCTACTACCGCAAGTCTGTAAAGGACTATGGGATTATTGCAACTCCATTAACAACTCTACTGAAAAAGGACGCTTTTGTATGGACACCTGCTGCTGAGTGTGCATTTGAGAAAATGAAACGAGCTATGTGTACGACACCTGTTCTAGCTATGTCTGACTTTTCCAAGCCCTTCACTATTGAGAGTGATGCTTGCGATAATGGACTTGGTACTATCCTCCTCCAAGACAAATATCCCATTGCATTCACCAGTAAATCCCCGTCTGGTAAGAATTTAGCTGCCTCTACATATGAGAAGGAAATGTTGGCTATTTTGCATGCCGTACAAAAGTGGCATCCATACCTCTTAGGGAATCATTTATGCATCAAGACTGATCACCAGAATCTGAAATATTTCCTGGAATTACGAGTCTCATTTCCAACACAACAAAAATGGGTCAGCAAACTCATGGGTTATGACTATTAGATCAATTACAAGGAGGGTAAGGACAATCTTGTGGCAGATGCTCTTTCCCGCACATTTGATGACCATGCTTCTCTTTCATTTATTTTTATGCCTATTCCAAATTGGTTACAATTTGTTCAGCAAGGCTATGTCAATGAATCTTCCTTATCTCAAATCTTCCAACAGTTGGCTAGTAATCCTTCTCTTGTACCCCATTACTCTTTGGATGGTTCTTATTTGAGATAAAAGGGTTTCCTGGTGCTTCCCTAGAGAACAGATCTTCACCAGGCTATCTTCTATGAACTCCATGCTTCTCCAGCGGTAGGGCACTCTGGGTTCCTCAAAACGTATGAGTGGGCACAACGTAACTTCTTTTAGAAGAGAATGAAACAGGAAATTCAATAGATGGTTACTGAATGTGATACCTGCTAGCACCACAAGGGTAAAACTACACTCCTCCTCGGCTTTCTCAAACCCTTTCCCATCCCTACAAGGATTTGGACTGATATTTCGATGGATTTCATCAAAGGGATCCCTAAATTTGGAGGGAAGACCGTAATATTGGTTGTGGTTGATCGACTCTCCAAATATTGTCATTTTTGTGCTCTTAGCCATCCATATACTGCCTCCTCAGTTGCAAAAATTTTCATGGACCAGATATTCCATCTTCATGGCATCCCTTCTTCCGTTGTCTCAAACGGTGACCCAATTTTCACAAGTCATTTTTGGACTGAACTCTTTTGCCTCACTGGAACCAAACTAAAAATAAGTTCAGGATATCATCCACAAATAGATGGTCAGACTGAAGTCACCAACAAATGCTTGGAAACTTATCTTTGCTGCTTCACCTCTGAACAACAACATCAATGGGAAAAGTGGCTCCCTCTCACTAAATGGTGGTACAATAATTCCTACCATATTGCATCTAAAATGACTCCATATGAAGTTGTTGATGGGTAGCCACCTCAAGTACTCCTTCCATACACCCTCCATAGTTCACCAGTTCAGGAAGTTGACATGGTTCTTCGAAACCATGATCAGATTCTTCACATTCTGCAAGAGAATATTCACATGGCAAGAAATCAAATGAAACAGCAAGCCGATCAACACCATTCTGAGCGCACCTTTCAAGTCGGTGATATGGTTTTTCTTCATCTGCAGCCTTACAAGCAATCCTCTCTGAAAATCAAAGGGCATCAGAAGCTGGCTCCAAAGTTCTATGGGCCATATAAATTTCTTCAGAAGATTGGGTCTGTTGCTTATAAATAGGAAATTCCTCCTTCTCGCATTCACCTAGTCTTTCATGTTTCTTGTCTCAAGAAAGTGATTGGCACCAACATCAGAGCACAAATTGTTTTACCAGAGCTGGATACGGAAGGATCCATAATTTTGGAACCGGAGGCCATCCTCAATAAGTGCACTCGTCAACTTCACTTTTGGTCCATAACAAAGGTCTTAATTTAGTGGCACGACATGCAACCAGAGGATGTTACATGGGAACCGCTCCTTCAGATTCAGCAGCAGTTTCCACATCTAAATCTTTGAGGACAAAGATTTTTCTAAGAGGGAGGGGATGTGAAGAACCCGTGTCAACCCCCTCTTTATTTTGTTTGTATATTTTGTCGGACGCATATGCTTTATAAGTCGTCCCGTTAGTATGTTGTATTTTCCCACATTCATGGGGAGTAAGTAATAATTGTTAAGTCGTCAAGTTGATATGTTGCATTATCCCACATTCATAGGGAGTAATAGTTGTTTAGATTAGACTTAGTATATAAGTATGTGTTGAGGCTAATGAAAGCATCGAAGATTTATTTTGTATTGAGCTTGCTCAAAGGAGGTTTCCCCCTCGAAGTGGCATGCGATTAATAAAATCTCTTCTGTGATCCATAATTTCTGTTATATCGTGCATTCTCATTGTTTATTGCAGGAGGTTCTCCACATCATGTGGATGCTTCTTAATAACAAATTCCCAACTTGGGACATTCTTCCATAAAGGAATTTTAAAGGTCGAAGATGATGCAACCTTTGTTAGAATCAAGAGGAGACAATTTTTCACTTGATCCCAAGTTGTCTATACACTCAACAAGTTTGGGATGAGGTAACAAGCATCATTGTTTTTGGCAAGTATATAGAATAGGGATTTCATTGAAGACTCACTAAAATATATTTGGTGTGATCATGCAAGAACAAAAAAGTTTAGAGATCTACATCTTACTATGGCATGGGGCATATGGTTGTCTAGAAATTTATTAATATTTGATAACAAAATGGTGCGCCCTTTTGGCTATGGTAATACAAGGAATCAATATAATTAGCTCTTTTAAGAACAAAAGAGGAATCAATATAATTAGCTCTTTTAAGAACAAAAGAACTGTTAAAGCTGTGAGAGTGAAAAAGGAATATACTAGCGACAAAATAAAAGTTTGTTCCTATTTTGATGGAGCCTCTAAAGGGGATCCTAAAATACATGGTGCTAGTGGGATATTACATATCTTGGAGACTCACTCTAATATTTTCAAGGAAGGGATTGTTCAAGATTCTAACAATCTCACTGCAAAGCTACGAGATTTTAGGCTAATTGTCACATTGGTAGTAGAATATGGAAAATCTTCTCTTCAAGTGTTTGGTTATTTTATGTCCGTAATCAAATGGATAAAAGGAGAATATATGATGAGGAATTTCCATTTACAACTTCTAATGGATGAGATAATTAACCTACAAAATACTTTCAATAACTTACCCTTAAATCACATTTTTTGAGAATGAAACTTAGAGGTGGATGATTTGTCTAAGGAAGTTCCTCACCTTCTTAGGGGGATTGGATTATTTTGAAGTTAAAGAATTGTGTGAGCTATAAATTTCAACATGCTTATTTTCTATAGTAATTGAGCTTTAATACCATGGTGAATTTTTTGCACAATCTTGAATACTTCGAATTTTTTTTAATTATTTTTTATATATTATTACCCTTACTAGTTATTTGGGGTACGAGGTACTTTTTTTCCCTTTCTATTCCAACAAAGCAAAAAAAAATCCATATATAAGAGAGGCTGTGTGTTAGCCTTCCTAACATGTTGAGTATATATATATATATATATAAACAGAAACGAGAATATATACTATATGGAAAAAAAGGTTGTGCCTTTTAATAAAAAAATGAAACTAGAGTTTCATAGGGTACTGTGGGGAAAGATAAACAAAAACAACTACACTTAATATATATTTTCTATTGTTCTTTACATATCTTCTGAAAACTATCAAACCTTTTTTAAGGTAAATTTTTAGAAAGTGGTGGTTAAGCAAAGTGCAAAAAAACATCAAGGACTAACTGGTTTGAGACACTAAATATTTTTTCCTTTATGCTCAAAGGCATGATGTTTCTTTATGCTTTGATGTTTCTTTATGCTCAAGGCATGATGGGTGACCCAAGTTTCTCCATTGGATGAGCACCTTGTTCCAGAGATTCTTGGAAATGGCTGCACTGGGATGTTTCAGAGATTCTTAGAAATGGCTGCACTGGGACATTCTGGGACATTCTGGACATTTTCATGACTTCCTCTTTGATAATATCAACTGTACCTATTAGCTCCCTGAGATCTAGATCATTATCATCAATCTTAGAATCATGGAAACCGATTTGGTTGACTATGTATTTATTATCCGAGGCTACTTTCTGTTTTGCTGGACACCCAAGCCTACCATCTCATAAAACCCTGGGCAGATGTAATTTGATTTTCCCCAAAATGGATTAGCTATTTCAGGGTTTCCTCCCTTCTCCTCCATTAAAATCTTAGGACCGTCTTCTATCGCAAACGATAGGCATGTCAACAGAGACTCCAGCTGCAACAAACAATCTTCGTCCACGTTCTTGCTGTTATGTTGAGAGTCGTCTCCCTCCATACCTGCAAACAATGAACGAGAACGGGAGGGACCTTCACTGGTAAACTTGACCATCGTTCATGCAGGATGTCTACTCAGGACTCTGGTGAGTTGCCGAGTTAAACTCAGAGTAAATGTGGGCTCGTGAAGAGAACCGACAGATTGAAGACAGATACCACGCGTTGTGAAGGATGGCAGGGCTCGATTCTCCATATTGCCAGTTGTATAACAAATCAGAACAAATTCCAACAGATGAATATTAATGGGCTCGATTCTCCATTGCAGAGATTGCTAGCTGTATACAAACAAAATCTCTTGAAAATAGAGGGTCGACCATCAATGAATCGCCCTTCTGTATTGCCTGTATCAAACCTAAACACCCGAGAGCAGCCAACACCTAAAATCCAAAACAAGGGTGGGAGTTGATTCTACAATGAGAGATCACCCAAGAGTATACAAGCAAAACAGCAATGAAAAAATCCGTTTTTGACCTTCCATAAGAATATGACAGTCAAATAACTAGTACATGGGCTCGATCCCTCAAGGAAATCGCCCAGCTCCAACCTACAGTCGACTCTTGAAAAACATGCATAGGTCGATTCATACGAATAATGCCAGCTTCAGTCTACAGTAGACAATTGTAACAGGGGCATGAATCGATTCATACGGATGAACGCCCAGCTTCCATCTACAGTAAACCAAATCCAAATAACACTGCCATCAAGCTAGAAAAGCATGGGTAGATTCTATCATAGAAGTCGCCCTGCTCAAGGGATGCATAGCGTTTTTTCATGCAAGTAAAGAAAGCAAAGAGGATTGACCTCTCAAGGTAACCGAGGGCAAATAATGGCAGAACGCCCTCTCACGATTCACGAAATAGTCAAAAGTAAATTAAATTTCATACAACTGGAATAATGTTGTATGGTTCGATACCTTCTATAGGAAGGTCACCCTTCAGCTTTGGCAGCGAATGGCAACAAAAAACAACTACAACAAACACTGTGCAAGAAAAACACACTGTACAATATACGTCAATGTTTGACAATATACGGTAGATCGCCCTCTGCCTCTGCAGCTTAAGCGGTCATGGTGGAGTGACCGAGCTTAGATCGGACCTCCTCTTCCAGATGTAACTCAATATCAAAAGATCTCCGCCAACTTTGTGGCGGTTTCTGGACTATGGCCATTTCCAACACTTAAACGGTCTTAATATCTCATGTTTTGAATTTTTTTTGGGATCAAGAGACTAATTGAGTGTAACAAAGTTACTGTCAATATTTTTTTTAAACAGACAGCTTTTAAGACCTCATATATTTGTTTAATATTATTTATTAAACAGACAGCTTTGTTTAATATATCATATTTTGGACTTTTTGGATGGCTCAATAAGATTAAATGAGTCCAGCCAATCTAGTGTAGCCCAGATTCATTTTATGGGCATTTTATTTTGTTATACCTAAATATACATGCTAATTAAGATTTAAATAAAGTTAAAAAATAGGTAACAATAATGATTTTATTTTTTATTAAATAGTATATGTTTTATGTTTATATTAATTAGTTATATATATATATATATCACATTCTTTTAGTTATGTGCTATGAACTATTAATTACCCATTCATCAAATTTTATTTAGAATTTTGAATGATTGTCATAGAATCAATCCGGAACTTGTCTGAATGCAATTAGCTTAATATTTAGCCTTTGCTTAATAGCTAATTGTCTGGATGTGTGGATGTGCCTATAACTAATATATATCTTAATGAAAATCATTAGTAACATATAAGTGTTTACTGACCACATTACTTGTGGTCATGCTAATAATATATATTTTATTGATTTCCATTACTAGATAGCAAATTTAAAAGTATGACCAATAACATACATTTAAATATGTAATTTTTCCTCAATTTAGTTATTTATTATTATTTTTATTTTCACAATTAAAAAATATTCAATGTTCTTATGACCGTCAACATCCATACGTATATAGCTTAGGAGACTTATGGGTTAGTGCACAAAGTTGAGGGACCTTTTAGATGCAATGGTAGAGTGAAGTCAATCACTCTTGATCCATAAAATAGAAATCATCCCAAGCAATCCCAACCGTGCCAAGCCTAGTCCCAAGGCTCCCAACAGGCATGCCAATTAGGATAGTAGAACAAAATGCGCATCTGTTTTATTGACTCAAATCGCTCCCTCATTTTTCTTTGCATATACGCGCTCGTGTTTGTAAAAGCATGTTTCTTGTTTAAAACGGGCCGAGCCCGTCATTTTCGCCACATCGCAGCGTTGTTGGAGCATGGACGGAGTAGAATGTGAGTGGGTGAACGCGTTTTGGGTGTGCCAAAGCCATCCACCTCCACCTTTGGATCAACCTCCTCTTTGTGAGGTATTTTACTCAATTCTTTTCATATTTTCCTCATTTCTTTTCATGAAATTTTCCCTAAATTCATTAATTTTTTTGTCCTAATTTGAATTTAAACCAAAATAAATTAATTTATGGCCAATGGAAACCAATGGAAACCAAAAACCTAATGGAAACCAAAACCCCAATAGAATTGGCCAATGGAAACCAAAACCCCAAATTAATCATAAAAATCAAATAATTTTGATTATTTACCAAAATTAATGCCCAATGGAAACTAAAACCCCAATTAACTCATAAAAAACAAATCAATTTCACTATTTCCATATGCATATTCACAAGCATCCTTGTGAATCCATACCAAAATTCACAAATATGCAAAGTTTGTTAAGCACATTGCAAGTTTGCATAAGTAATTTACATGCTCAATGTAAACCAAAATCCCAATTAACTCATAAAAAAACAAATGAACTTCACTATTTGCATATGTATATTGCAAGCATCATTGTGAATCCAACCCAAAATTATCAAATATGCAAAGTTTGTCAATTATATTGCAAGCTTTCATACAACTAAAAAAAATCAAGTAGAATTCATATCTTCCCTAAAATACATAAACAAACATGGTAAATCCCTTGCCTCTATCTGAAATATTGAAGTTGGTCGTCCAATTAGAACATTAATAAACACCTTATAGTTTTGATGAAACTTCCTAATCCAAGTGTAGAATAAGGCATATAAGCTTCCCATGCTTTTAACAAATATTTCTTCATAACTGAATTGTTAGGATTATTAATCCTCCCTTGTCCAAATTTGGTCATATGTCTAAATCGGGAGTCCATCCAGTCTATTTATAGTCATTAACACCATTGAGTCCACTTGACCTAATTGGGGCACATGTTTCAGTTACTAAAGTGTGGGGAACACTAATTGAGGCTCACTGCCACTGATTGCACTTGATTGCATCAGTTTAAGAGCCTCCTAGACCAATCCCTACAATTTAGGAATCCACTAGGAGTGCCGAAACCAACCAAGGTCAGTTCACTTCAGTTAATGACTAGTCAAGCTAAGTTAGGAGTTAGTTACATTCAGTTCTAGTCCTCTACATTTAGTTAGCGCTAGGTTTACTTGACTGAACACATGTGGGGCACATTTCTCACCTACCACTGTCAGTTAACCTTAGTCAACACTGAATGTAACACTTGAGTTGTGTTTTAGAGCTCCGATGAACTCCGGTTATGGTTTAGAAAAGGTCAGTTAACTATTGAGTCCTCCGATAGTGTTTTAGACAAGGTCTTGGTTACCTACAGTCAAGTAGAGTCTAATCAATTCGAACTTCCTCATGTGGATTCGAATTGCTTGTGGCTATTAAAGCCATTGTACTTCATTGTAATCATCTATCTAATTACTCTTTGATTAATGAAAAACATTCACAGCTACAAGCCATTTTCGCACTGTTTCATTCTTCAATAATTGAGTAAATTGTGTGATCTATCATGTGAGTTGTGTGTTTGTCCACAGATCTATGTGCTCAATTTAATATGGTATCAGAGCCTCGGTAGACAAGGCACTTCTCCTCCTCAGATCTCCTACTGGATCATTTTTGTTTTGTTTTGCAGGTACAACTTCGAAATGATTTCATCTTTGATGAGACAAGGTCTTTGTCGGGTGTCTATTGGGATCAGTAAAGAGTGTTTTAGTAAGATTAACTGGCTGAATAAAAGTGATGGAGCTTTTGGAACATCCAGCACCATAAGCATTCTTGATCCAAAAATCTCGGCCTCCACTCTCTCTGATGAAGTTGTTCAAGATAAAGAAGAAGCAGAAGCTTCTACACAGTCAATTCGAATTGAAGACAGTCTCCATGCAGTGACTCCTTCTCTTGATGCTCCGGAAGTTCATGAGATCTCTGATATCTCATCTTCTCATATTGCTGAAACAGAAGAATACATTCGAATCTCTAATATTGAAGAAAAATTCTACTGCACTTCCATGCAAACATTCACTGGTGATTTTTCTTTAAATTCTGTGCAAAATTTACTAGTAATTGCTTCCGAAAGTGAAGAGAAATTTGATTTTTATCCCTCTAATGTTTATGCTGGTGTGAAAATATGTGATACCTTGGATATTTTGGAAGAAATATCAGATTACCAGAGTGATCCATTCGCTCCTCATGATCTATATTTTCCAGCAAATTCCTGTAGGATTGCATGCACCAAAATTCAGAATTTTGAAGAAGAAGAAAGCTGTGCATCCACCGTCTCGGTTAACCATTTATTTGAATCTGATATTAACCTTATTGGATCTAATATGATCTTATTTAGATCTGATCTGATATTGCTTGGTTTAATATATCAAATTCATAATCTTTCAGTACCACTTGTAGCTGTTCTCATCAACGGTGTGAAGAAACAAGTACCACAAGTCTCTTACAAAACTGCTGCTGTGGATTTGATTCCATTTCACAGTTTTGGATCTATTTTGAACCTATTTAGATCTAATTTACTTTCTGATATGATATTATTTGGTTCATATTTTAAAATCCAAAAGCCTTCAGTCATGCTTGTAGCTGCTCTCACCAATTCCGGTGTGAAAAATCAAGTACCGCACTTTCTCTTCAAAACTGCTGATGGGGATTTGGTGTTAGTTTCCTCATATGAGGTTGCTGATATTTTATTATGTGATTCATTATATATTTTAGAAGCTATATCAGACTATGGATCTCAAGCATTCGCTCTCAACAGTCCCAGTGCTTCTCTACCATTGATCACATGCTCATTTCCTCACAGAACTAGTAAAGAGGAATATTTTCTGCATCTGCCTAGACACCTGCTCCTAACACTTGGGGCTGTTCTTACCACTCATGGTTTTCTATTCATGGATGTAACATATCAGTTTCTTGAGTGTTCCTCACATTCTCTGAATTCTCAAGAACCTTTTCTCACTTTTCAGTTGACTTCAGTTGCTCTACATGGGTCCAGTGTGGGTCCAGTCTTCATCCGGCAGCTGTCTATATTTATGATTTAGTTGAGCATATCATTCTTCTTCAAAAGAGGAAGATTCCTCTAGACATAATGATGGAGAGGTTCACATGCCAGGCCCCAAGATACCTGTGCATAGAAGAACCAGATTGATCCTGATTCTACCTGCTTAATTAGAGGGGGGGGATTTTTTCCCATGTGGTTTTTCCCCAGCACCTTGTTTTTGAGCAGTTACTTTACTTTACTTGATGTAATGGGTGACCTATGGTCTTAGTTACTAGGGCCCACAGATTGTCCAAGTTAGAATTCAGGGGGGGTGTTAGGATTATTAATCCTCCCTTGTACAAATTTGGTCATATGTCTAAATCGGGAGTCATGTCTAAATCAGGAGTCCATCCAGCCTATTTATAGTCATTAACACCATTGAGTCCACTTGAACTAATTGGGGCCCATGTTTCAGTTACTAAAGTGTGGGGAACACTAATTGAGGCTCAGTGCCACTGATTTCACTTGATTGCATCAGTTTAGGAGCCTCCTAGACCAATCCCTACAATTTAGGAATCCACTGGGAGTGCCGAAACCAACCAAGGTCAGTTCACTTCAGTTAATGACTAGTCAAGCTAAGTTAGGAGTCAGTTACATTCAGTTCTAGTCCTCTACATTCATTTAGCGCTAGGTTTACTTGACTGAACACATGTGGGGCACATTTCTCACCTACCACTGTCAGTTAACCTTAGTCAACACTGAATGTAACACTTGAGTTGTGTTTTAGAGCTCTGATGAACTCCGGTTATGGTTTAGACAAGGTCAGTTAACTATTGAGTCCTCTGAAAGTGATTTAGACAAGGTCTTGGTTACCTACAGTCAAGTAGAGTCTAATCAATTCGAACTTCCTCATGTGGATTCAAATTGCTTGTGGCTATTAAAGCCATTGTACTTCATTGTAATCATCTATCTAGTTACTCTTTGATTAATGAAAAGCATTCACAGCTGCAAACCATTTTTGCACTGTTTCATTCTTCAATAATTGAGTAAATTGTGTGATCTATCATGTGAGTTGTGTGTTTGTCCACAGATCTATGTGCTCAATTTAATATGAATGGTACTTTTTGGTTAAGGTCAAGACAATGAAGTTAAAGAATAAGCTCTACGAACATGAAGACACATATATAGGTTGATGTTTTTGATTACATGCCAATCACATACTACCATACACGATATAATCCAGTGGAAACCTTGCAACCATAGAATCCACTATACACAATTGTGCATTTAAAGTCCCTCATGGGTATATAGAAAGAGGGCATAGAACTAAAATAACATCAAATGGAATCCATACATGGCCCAAATTACATATAAACAAATATATGCTAAATAGACTTTGGAGTCCAAAAAACATCATGCTACAACAAATAAGTACATATCTAACAAAATCGTTTCCTATGCTAGGATTTTATTCATCAATAGCACATTATGCCGCCTATTCTAGGGTCTAGTCGTTGCCTCTACCCGCATTCTGGGAGCTAGTCGTGCAAGGGCATTAATCAGCACCTCACAATTTCGATGAAACTTCATAATCCAAGCCTTAAAATAAGCTATAGGAGATTCACAATCACCACATGCACTTAAGACATTTTATGTACACATGCATATGGAAATTGGAATTAATACTTGAATTTAGGACATAAAAATAAAATGAAAAAAAGTTAAATGTTTATTCTTTACTGTAAAATTCAAGATCAATTTTTAAATTTACATAATAGATTTAGTTTATGTTGATTAGTTATATAGTTTTTAGTGCTTAGAGATGTCATTATATCATGTGTTTATATTTCTAATGATATTTTATTTGTATTTATGATTGCATTGGCTATTATGGATAACAATGCTGTGATACTGAGGGTTATTGGCCATCTGAGAGAGATTGGTTCTGCTTGGAGGGATGGAGATGAGCTTCGCTGCTCCTTGTCAGATTCATTATTGACTATTGTTGATACGATCACAAGATCGAATGATGCTTTGTATAGCATCGCATCATACAAGGAGAGGAAAAAACAACAATACGCTGATGGGTTGAGCTACAACGAGGTAAATAAGCTGAAAATAAAAAAAGACCACATCTATACATTGTTTAGAGTGCCTGGGACAGATAACATTTTGGAGATCACTAGGCCACATATTTCTATTGAGTGGTGCACCTTTCCACACATTAGAGACAATTGGATGGATATTTGGTACATGGTTTTTGACATTCCCCCACACAACAATAGGGAAGTACCACTGTACTTCCTCCGAAATTTGTATGCAGAGTTTGGGATGGGAAAACATGTCAACTATTTTGACATGTTGGGCTTCCAAGGAGTTGGTAGGGGGATTCCCCAACACCGACCCAATTCTAGGCATAGAGATGCAAATCCACAGTTACATGCATCCTGTTCCTATCTACCAAGGGCAGACATCCCTCCTGCACATGACACGGTTTCCTAGACATGGGAGGCATTTCTGACTCTAGATGAGATGGTCTCTCTACACATGACCACTATTGACCAGATAACGCCCTCTTCCTTTCCTGGGGTACAACCACCAGATTTTGGTGGTAGAGGAACATCTATTGGTGGGGATAGACTGACATCCCATTTGCCTTAGAGTGAACTAGTCGTCTGCACATCGTGTGGTCAACCCTGTTATGGTCCTAGACCAAGACATGGTACCTCTACGATGACTGGTGGTCAGGTAAGGACATTGTTTAAACTCTATTATTGTTCAATTTTTAATTTTTCCATATTGTATGTAACATATTAAAAGATTTGTAATATATGCAATATTTACTCTTGCAGGAGATTGATGCCTCTCAGGGGGGTGGTACTGCACCTGGTGTGGTTGTACCTGAGGCCCAAACAACCACCATTGAGGTAATATTTAAACATTTGTCATTTTGTTAATACATATCATTTTGTTGATGCATGTTTTAGTCTTGATTGATTTGTTAAATTGTCTAATGTTTACATTTTTTGAAGTTGCAAAAACCCCACTTAGAATGTGATGTTGGAGACATTGATCTCAGCGAAATACTCCAAGGTGGAATTTACGATTACTTGAAGAATGTAAGTACATGTTTAATGATTGAATCTTGTTCGAATTATTTAAATTTCTTACTGTACACTCCTTTATAGATTGCTAATACTTATAATTTTTAAACTTGCAGATTCTATTAGCATCTGAAAAGGGGCAAGAAATTGATGGAATCGGTCACTCCCATGGGGGAGATATGTCCTAGGCAGGGGTAAGTATATTACAACATGTTATTTTTTCAGTACATATTATTCCATCCATTCAACTACATGTCTAGCTATGGTAACACTTTATGTCTGCGGACATCATCACAAATCCCTGCACCGCCTCTTTGGTTTGGATCTTCCTGTAGTTTAAATGTAGATAAGGGGGTTATTTGCACTAGAGGAACCTCTTCCTTGATAAGAGTAGGTGTGCATGACGTTCAACCTACTCATCCCATGGTAATGTACACACTTCCAATGGAAGTTGTTGGTTAGATTTGAATTCACTTCAAAACTAGTTTTTCTTAATGTTATTTTCACATGTTTAAAGCATTAGGATGTAGAGTCATCCATGCCAGAGCTTAGTGGATTTGTTGATGCTTCGGTCAATGCTGCATCTATAATAGGGATAAGTCACACTGAGGTAACATCTACTTGGATATTTGTAATTGTATAGTTCGTTTGTATTGTTTATGGACATGCACGATGTCTAACTATTTTATCATTTGGTGAATATAGCCACACCTTGGTCCATAAGTGCACGCAACTGAGGTTGATGTTCAACCTACAGCTCCTCTTACTACTGAAGAGTCCCAACATCTTTCCCTAGAAATGGTTTTTTTGGTGAGATGTTCATTTTTTACATAATTGATTAATACTTTCTCATTAATGTACATGTTGATAATTCTTGAGATAATTGACATATTTTTTTTTATTCATAGAGAAGCATTGCAGAGAGACTCTCTGCAAGGAGGAGGGCATCAGAGGCACCTATACTCCCAAAGGATGCAATGAGTATTTGTTTTATGTACAATTGATTCATATTTTAAATTTTCAAACTTCGTTATTGTTGGACAGTACTAGTTTAATTATCTGATCAAGAAATATTGTCATTGATTTGCAGTCACCAGAGATGCACAATGATCGTTGAAAGAGGAAACAAGCATCAGGGTCTAGGAAAAACAAGAGAAAGTTAGATTTTTTATGTGTTAGTCCATGACAAATATATATTTTTATGTACAATCCGGAGTTAGAGTATAGGGGTGCGGTCCATGATAGATGTACTTTTGTTTTCACATGTACATCAAAGATGTTTTTGATACATGTACATTGACAAGCCATAGATGGGCCTTCTATTTTTGTATTATAACTTTCATGATATAAAAAATATTTCATATCAAGGCTCTTGAGATCTTCATGGTTCAATATTTTAAGTGTGATTATATACATTTGTCCAAGAATGTTTCTATGTGTAATGTTCCCAATTTTTTTATAGATTTTACGATTGCATGGAGATATCAGTTATAAATTTGAGAACAATGCACAATTACAATATTACATAATGACAAAAATGTACATTTCAATTGTTTTTACCATGATCCAATTGCATATACAATGTTATATTAACAATGTTAAATTGTATTCACAAAGATGGAACATATCTAATACACATAAGCACCCAACACAGCTAAGCAACTGATCCAACTATGTGGAATACAAAAGCACCTTACCCACCGAACAACCTAACAAACTTTTAAAAGATGCACAAATTTGACACACCTAAGTGATGCACCTGTGTGGTCTACATAAATAAAATTAGTGTTTGGCATGATGTCTTTCATCTAACAAATACATGGGATACACATCAAACCTAAAAGTATCCGAGTATTATAAGGTTGATTCAAAATAAAGGTTATGACTATATCCTGCACATTATGTATATCCTGCACATTATTTTATCATTTTGTTGATGTACATGGCATTTTATGAATGGCCTCAAGGAACAAATTTGAAAGAGATGAAAATTATGTGTGATTTTATTATAGTTTAAATTGATTCGAGAAGTACTATTCTGAATCTTGTTTTACAAATTTATGTTTATGGAGTATTATTTGAAACATTCGTAGTGTAAAGATATATATATTTTGTAATAATGGCGTAATAGGTTGGCCACTTGTTTCTAAACATAAACATGTTCCATTACATGGTTACTGATGTAATGGCATTGTCTCCTCCTGCATTTCATTGTACAAATGCTCACATCTCTTGGATGACCAAGCTAAATTAATATGGGAAACAACCTTCTTTCGAATTTCTAGTCTCATGAATGATATGAGATCCTAAGATCAATTCTCCTCCACATATATATTGACAACTCCTTTCGCCTTGATTAAAACAAAAACAAAGAATATTTCTTTCTTGACAATGATGGGAAATAAGTCAAGTTCAACACCTCACAACAGATAACATAATTCTCAACAGTTACACATGGAAGAATAGTTTGCAACAAGTATTTTTTCAAGAGGGGAAGATCTACAATCACCTTCAAGCTGACCTCTTTGTTCAAAAATTTCACATTCACTTACCAAGCAAAACCCTAGTTTCCAAAATTGACAAAAAAAATGATCCCTTGTCCATGGCCCTAGAGTAGAGGGCCACCCTAGCACTATACCTATGTCTTGAATCCAACAGAGTCAACGGTTCATCGATCCAAGCAACGGCCATCATTATATCACATGTTGAATCCCACCTCCTACAGGATTTCAGGGACACCTGTTGAATCCCTATACAGGTCATAGAATGGAAACCGTGCATCAAAACAGGCTTCCAGTGGATCATGCAAGCATGCTTAGCCAGGTTCCATGTGGGAAAAATAGCCACATGTTCATAGTTGAGGAATTTGCAAAGCTAACCCCTATGTACAAAAATTGGACATTTCCTTACTGAGCAAAACCCTAGTTTTAAAAATTGACCGAAAAAATGATCCCTTACCCATGGACCCAGAGTAAAGGGCCACCACTAGCACTATACCAATGTACTGAATCCAACAGAGTTGATGGTTTGTTGATCTAAGAAATGACCATCATTTTATCGCACGTTGAATCCCACCTCCTACAGGCTTTCAAGGACACCTGTTGAATCCCTACCTAGGGCATAGAATGGAAACCGTGCATCAAAACGAGATTATGGTGGGTCATGAAAGTGTGTTTAGGTAGTTTCCATGTGGTAACACTAGCCACACATTCACGGCCGAGGAATTTGCAAAGCTGACCCCTATGTGCAAAAATTGGACATTCCCTTACTAAGCAAAACCTTAGTTTCCAAAATTGACTAAAACAATGACCCCTTGTCCATGGAACCATAGTAGAGGGCCACCCCTAGCACTATCCCAATGTCTTTAATCCAATGGAGTTGATAGTTTGTCAATCTGAGCAATGACCATCATTTTATCGCACATTGAATCCCACCTCCTACAGGATTTCAAGGACATCTATTGAATCCCTACTCGGGGCATAGAATGGAAACCGTGCATCAAAACGGGATTTCGGTAGGTCATGCAAGTGTGTTTAGTAATTTTCCATGTGGGAACACTAGCCACACATTCACGTTTGAGTAATATGCGAAGTTGACCCCCATGTGCAAAAATTTCACATTCACTTACTCAGCAAAACCCTAGTTTCCAAAATTGACCAAAAAAATGATCCCTTCTCCATGAAACCATATTAAAGGTCATATCGTAGCACTATCTCGATGTTTTAAATCCAATGGAGCTGATGGTTTGTCGATCTAAGCAACGTTCATCATTCTATCGCACGTTGAATCCCACCTCCTACAGGCTTTCTGAGACACCTGTTGAATCCCTACCCGTTGAATATAATGGAAACCGTACATCAAAACGTGATTCCGGTGGCACGAAAGCGTGTTTAGGTAGGTTCCATGTGGGAACACTAGCCACATGTTCATGATTGAGGGATTTGCAAAGATGACCCCTATGTGCAAAAATTGGACATTCCCTTACTAAGGAAAACCCTAGTTTCCAAAATTGACTGAAAAATGATCCCTTGTCCATGGACCCAGAGTAGAGGGACACCCCTAGAACTATCCCGATGTCATGAATCTAATGAAGTCAACAGTTTGTCGATCCGAACAATAAACATCATTTTATCGCACATTGAATCCCACCTGCTACAGGATTTCAGGGACACCTATTGAATCCCTACTCGGGGCATATAGTGGAAACCCTGCATCAAAACGGGCTTCCAGTAGGTCATGCAAGAGTTTTTTTTGGAATGTTCCATGTGGGAACACTAGCCACACATTCACAATCGATAAATATGCGAAGTTGACCCCCATGTGCAAATATTTCCCATTCACTTACTGAGCAAAACCCTAGTTTCCAAAATTGACCAAAAAATGATCCCTTTTCCATGGAACCAGATTAGAGGGCCTCCCATAGAACTATCCCAATGTCCTAAATCCAACAGATTTGACGGTTCATCAATCCGAGCAATGAACATCATTCTATTGCACTTGAATCCCACCTCCTATAGGCTTTCAAGGACACTTGTTGAACCCCTAATCGAGGCATAGAATGGAAACCGTGCATCAAAATGAGGTTCCAGTGGGTCATGCAAGCATTTTTATGCAAGTTCCATGTGGGAATGATAACCACATGTTCACGGTCAAGGAATATGTGAAGTTGACCCCTATGTGCAAAAATTTGGCATTCCCTTACTGAGCAAACTATGGTTTCTATGGTTTAGAATGCAAAATATGGTTTACGGTGCAAACTTTAGTTAATAGGATTGGCTATAGGGTTTGTAAGCTAGGATTTTTAATGGTTATTAGGCTAGTATTACCACTCCTTAACGTCGTGGCTCCCGTGGAGAAACAAATTATCGGACTCAAGGAGATAATTATCAGATTCAAGGAGATTTCCTTAGAGGATCAACTTCGAGATTCAAGGAAAATGAAATAGAAATATCCCATATAGAGTGGTATATAGTGGTATTGGGATATAAGGCATGAGTCATGTAAGTATCAATATAATACAACAAATCCATGATGGATCTCGGGTGCAATTTATCAAGTTGTATAAGTCTATTGAATTTATTAATCTATCAAGCGCTCAATCTATCAAACTGTAAATAACCAATGAGACCATGAAACCAAAATATATGACTACCACATACCTGACTACCTACATGTGGTCATTTTGCTAGACCATCCGGATCACCTCTAATATCAACGGTATCCTTTATCCTCTCGTGCTCGGAGTAAGGAAACAAGTATCGTGACTTTGATGAGTTCTTGTTTGGCATTGTTTACAGTTGGAGGTTTGTGCCAATAACTAAGTTTGTATTCAATGGTATACAATTTGACCTAGTCTATAATATTCAAATACATAACCTTTTTTCTTTCATGCATGGGAAACCTGTGTCATATATTCTCCTTTGATAACCATTGACCCAATTGGAAAATCATTGCCCTTGGAGTCGCTTAATGAGACAATGAGGGTCTGTTTCCCATCCAAGCAATGCGCCAGCTAGTAGTTAGTGTGCCATTCATTGTCTCTCAGGGAAACCACTGTGTATATGTGCCCTGCATAAAATAAAGTGCATACCTAGGAGTGAGCTAACTAAACACAACTAGTCATCAAAAATTTCAAAGTTATCAACATAGTAATCGAACCTGGTTGTATGAGATCTGAAATGTGGTCATCGTCATATGAAATACTTGACTGACCCTCCTCCAACTCAGATAATTCTGTAGTTATTTGTCGACCAATGGGGAGTGATACACGATCCCAGTTGTCAACCCAATTCGATGTATTCACGGTTGTCCCATTCACCACTGCTACATGGATAACAAAAACACAAGATTTTTCTTGTCCACATTTCAACTATAGCATTGTTTGACGTCCTAACTGAATGGAATGCACAAGTTCCTTGGACAATATTGCACTCATATAGGTGTGATCGATCTACATTGACCACCTCCCAAAATATCTATGTACATGTGCTTTTTGAGCTGATTGGTCTTCTTTCCTTCTAGCTCCCCACCCCATCACTGAAGAACACCATGCAACAATGGTATTTGCATATTAGATGAGCGAAATAGTTGTGAATTTCATCGCTTGCCTATGTAATGCAATCTTGATGCATGCACCTGCTCCATCATGTTCCCCTTTTTCGTGTCCAGTTTCAAAATAGTTCCAAATATGTGTCACCTTATGCCTCTTGTGGAGAATACACAACCATTGGAAGACACAGGAATTTTTGAATTGCCTTGCACAACCATCGGAACAAATCTAATGTTGTTCCATCTGTATATTATTACCCTCCAAGTGTTTGTAGAACAATTGAAAGTTGTGTTGTACAAAATCCAAGATATGACACTTGACATCACTTATGTAAAAGTGATACTCCTTCAATATAACCCTTTTCTCTTTAGTACTATCTGCCCCATGTCTATAGGTGATATGGAACACTATGCTGACATGGTCTAAGTGATAATGTTGACTCTGAATCTTGTTTTGTGGTTGAAGAGTGTCTTTTTCCGCAAAATACCACTGATAATATAGTTCCAATAGGAAATATATCCCTGCATGACCTAAACTTCTCATCTTGCGAATGAGCCACATGTACATGCTTTACATATTGTTGTGTCTTTTCAAAGAATTCATCCATGAACTTGCATACCAGTACCTGGTAGATCAATATAATGTCCCCAAAAATTGAAAAAAAAAATTATAGGCTAGTAAATACTACCTAGATGGAAGATTATTTACTTACGAAGCTCTATCGTACACTCTATGTATCTCTGTTTAGTCGTAAGTTGTTCTTACATTTTGTCATTTATATTTCAGCTATTACTTTTAATGTATTTTACTTATGATGTTGTACTATTGTTTATTACTTAGAAATAAGTTTACACTTTTGTTGCTTATGTGTCGTCATTGGATTTATGTGTTTCGTCCTTTCTGCACTGTCACATTTGTTAATTATGGAGTCCAAACTTAACTTTGTTTGTGGAAACAAAGTGGGTGGAGTGGCGGGACTTGTTCTCCCATGACGGTTTGAGAGGTAAAGTATTACTTTGTTATGCATGATTACTTAGTTCAATCGAACTAAGGCACCTCTTTTATTTACATGCAGTTCAAGCTTGCGACGAAAACTTGTACCAAGCGTACGGAAAGCTGTGACCTTAAAGATCATATTGTTGGTTGACTTTGGTTATCTTATTGACTCTAAATTATAATAGGTATTGTTACTTTTCTTGTCAATTTAATTATTACTGCTAAAGCTCTTGTCTAGTAATTATACTTCCGTCGGGTCTTTTAAATTCTTCATTTCATATCTTGGTATTAATTACGATTTATGTTTTAATCTATTAATAATTATTAACTCCTCTTATATTTTCCATCTTGCAGGTTAGATACATGGCCTTCAAAACCCAACCATTGATTTGTAAGGGTTAAAGTAATTAACATGGCATATTCCATATGCCATGTTCGCTAAGCAAAACATTAAGACTTAATTGTATGGTGTGAAGTTTATTTCTTCAGCCTAATATTCATATGTTATTATGTCTTGAACCCTATGGTGGATTACATTATTTAATTACATAAGTCTTGGTTGAATTAAGGCTAGCACAGACCATAAATGGACATTGCACTTAAGCCATGTCATTGTAATATAATAACCTTGCTTATAGTGTATTTGTAATATTACAAGGTGTTATGAAATATGGTGGTGAAAACTATAATGTATGGTATAAACAATACGATAGAAGGGTTTAAGACTTCGTGTGAGAGGTGGTTATACGTTGTAATGTAGTGAAACATAAACTATAGAGAGTGAGTTTTGTATGGGTTTAATGGTTTCTAGCTGATGCATTCAATGCATTTGGAGAAACATGACAATATTCCCTTAGGCTTGGCTCACAGTGGTTGTGTGTTGTTTGTCATTTGGGGTTTTTCACTTTAGCTCTGCGTAGGGGGAATACCATGGAGGCGACCTTCAGACCATGAGGTATGTCCTCGTTGGGTTTATACGCCTACATATTGGTTTGGTTTATTGTTTGTTTGTGGCCATACTTCGCATCCCTCGTTTGGCTTATGTTTTGCAGGTGCCGAAAGGGAAATGAGGAGAAGCATGGATTTACTTATGTGGGCTTCAAAAGTTTGCACTCGTGGCCACGGTAAGCTTGTGAGTGAGTTTTTACTCGCTACCTTTCGACCCTCTTGGGTAGACTGCGCATAGATTGTTGCTTGGTTGGGGTTTTGTGCAATGGTTTTGATGTGGGGTTTACATTTCTCCTTTGGGCATATGATTATAGACTTGGATTTTTTTGAACAATGTTTAAAAGGCTTCGGCCGTGGAGTGAAGTCGCACTCCCTCTAGTTCTGTGTAAATGGATGCATACTATTTTTATTATTTGATTTACCATGGTTTAATATTATGATGTGCATAACACGATTTTGCTATGTTATTCTATTGTTATGGTGGATTTATGTGGGCATTCACCGGCTTGAGGGTTTTGTGTGTGATGGTGTTACTTAGATTGTATTGTAATAATGGACAGCGTGGGTATAGGCCATGCCGTGAATGGCATGAGTCTTTCCGATAGTGCTACGATAGTATTGCATAGGGTTGAAATGGTAGGACTGTGTATTAAATTAAAACTTGGCCAAGGCCATGATTTATGTGAGTGCTGTGCATTCGTTGGTTTCGTAGAGGCCAGGGTTTTAAAGACCTTCAATGAAGTTTGTTGTTTATAATGTAAAGGATGTATTTTAATAAGCACAACCCGCATACGATTTGATGTATAGCATGGCCTATGTAAAAATGGTTATAGGATTTGGTTGTCGTTTTGTATATACATTACTTATGGTTTGTTATTATGGCTTTTCCTTGGGTCTAGACATCCATAGGAATCGATGTTGAGAACTATGTTGGCAAGCAGGGTTTTACTGTAATGAGTTGTAATGAATGGAATTTTAATAAATAAAAGCAAACTAGGCTTGCATGCCCACAGGATTCGATTCCTGTCCCTGTTTGCAATACATGGATTTATAATATGATTTTGATATTATTTTAATAGGATATGATTACTGTAAAGATGTATTATTTTAATTTGGATTATGATAATGTTGATGAGTTATGTAATTTTGTTTATGGTTACGTATAAATGCAAAATGGATATAACTGTGTATTCTTTTGTATGAATTATGAAAAAAGAGTAAAGGACCACATGGATGGTCACGATGATTCCTTCGTTTGTTTAGTTCTGATACTGATTAGATTAAAAGCAAAGTTTCGATACTAGTATAATCTTAATATGACAGACCTTGAAAGGTCTTAGATGAGTTATTTAATTTTGGAATTAATTGTATAGTTAGTTTTCATAAATGTTTATACCTAATGGACTTATCTGTGTATATATATATATAAAGTACTTTTGTTTGTAAATAATATCCCAAGGTATCTATTTAGTATACTTATTTATTTAAACTTACTCCTATGATTAAATCTACTATAATCTGAACATGTCTCTACTGACAAATGTAATATGTCAGCACAGTTATAAATAATAGGTGAGAAATAAATAATAGGTCTGGATTTACCTAGTTTACAATAATAATTTCTGGATATTGAATGAATACATAAACAAACTTTAAAGATGAAATCCCAGCTATATACAACCTATGCTAATATTTACAACCCTAGGGAGTATTGAAGAAAATACAAACCCTAGCAGGGTCTAGCCAGAAAATCAAATACATAGGGTTAGTAGATATATTGAAAACATTCAGCTAACATATCCATCATTTAATCTAGGAGATAACATAGGCAGTCTAGGGTTAGATTTTAAGAAATGTAACTCTAGGAGATATGGATAGAACCATCATTTCTAGGGTTAATAATATATAAAGGGAATTAATATAAAGCAACCAACATTTACCCTAGAAATGAACTTGACATACTAAGAACTCATACCTGTAATTTTTTTCTTCATGAATCTCTTTTAATGGTTGAACCTGCACACTTTTTAAATAACCAGCATTATCAATTTAAGACAGATATGACCTCTGATTTTGATGACCAAATCACTTGGGAAATACCATGTTCCTCCCAACCATGACTAGGAACCATTCCTGGTTCTAATTCAGATCCCCTTGAGCTGGACTCCAACATGCAAGTAGCTTAGAGCTCCTAGGGTAGGGTTTCCTAATTGGTATTCAATTCTGAATCAATCCTCTTTTCCTTATAGGATAAAATTCTCCAGGAAAACACTTGAGAGCAAAAACAGGAAGAATAATAATTCTCCAAGATAATAAAAAAAATCAGAACCCCAAGCCTTTGCTTAACTTTAGTATTTATAGATAGATTTTTAGTCAAAGGGACAATTAAATCAAGAAACCTTGGTTTCTTGATTTAACCCTTTTTAACTACTAGGGTAATTTTCAATACTTAACTTAGGAACTTTTAACTAGTTGCTAGTTAAACTTTCATAGGTATTATACTATTTATTAATCCTTT
The DNA here is from genome assembly GCA_001517045.1 of Pseudotsuga menziesii. Classification (NCBI taxonomy): domain Eukaryota; kingdom Viridiplantae; phylum Streptophyta; class Pinopsida; order Pinales; family Pinaceae; genus Pseudotsuga; species Pseudotsuga menziesii. The sequence continues at coordinate 638,144 of LPNX010780615.1, read as the reverse complement.
AATAATAAATAATAATTGATGGAGCTTCTTTTCTTTATTTTATTTAATTATATATTAAATCACAATTAATTCTTTATACTTACTATGTATAAAATACATAGTATTATAACACTTGTTAACATTTGTCTTCAGACATCATATACTATGATCCCTCGACTAAATGACACTTCTTCATTAAGGTAAAGTAGGTAGATGGTTTAGGTCTACTAGGATAGGTAACTCTAAACATCCTTGCATGTTGGATTTCCCTAGTATAACGTGGTAGCTCTTTAGTACTTTGATGAGAATACATAAATTTGAAATTTCATTTAATCACTTATAAATAAGTATGATGAGATCAATATTTTTCTCGAGTCATTTTCACTTGAAAGTTATTATATTCTTTTCAGTAACTTCTAGCATTTACCAGAGCCCATACTCAACACCTATAACAGGGAGTTAGAAGCATAGTGCAATTCTAGAGCTTTCGCTCAACACTAAATGCTAGGATGTATTTGTATGATACACCTAGGGATACAATGGACAAGGATCTGATGCTCCAGAGGTTATGCTCAAAATCAACATGAAAGGATCTAGGGCTTATGCCCAACACATCCAATTATCTTCTCATGTGTTCTAGAGCTTCTCGCTCAACACAAAGGTAAGTACTCATGTGTTCCAGAGCTTCTTGCTCAACACAAAACATCTCGCTAATCATGTGCTTCAGGGTCCACACCCAACACAAACAAGCATATACATATATCATCAATAATTGGCTTACGCCCAATATATAAAACAAATCATCATGTTCATATGCAGTAGGGTCCTTGACCCAATATAAATTAAAACATCAAGATAATCATCATAATCAATAGACACATACCTATAAGTGTTAGGTCCAAAATTCAGGATATTACATCCCTCCCCTCTTAGAACAACACTATCCCTGGTGTTCTAGGGACTCAGAACGATATCATGAAACAAGGAGGGGTAAGCCTTTCTCATGGTGGCCTCGTTCTCCCATGTAGCTTCATCAAACTCAAAGTGCTTCCACTTCACTTTAAATTGGACTATGGTGCGCTTCCGAAGTTGCACTTCTCTTTTGTCCAATATATGAGTAGGCTCAGGGGAAAACTCCCCATCAGGTTCCACTTGTAATAGGGACCAATCAACAACATGTTTAGTATCATAAACATATTTCTTTAACAAATATGCATGGAAAACATTGTGGACTCTTACATGCATGGGAAAAGCTAGTTCATAAGCCACTGGCCCTTTTTTGGCCAGTATTTAAAAAGGTCCGCAAAATCTAGGTGCTAACTTACCACACCTACCCAAGCTCAATGAGCTTCATTTGGATTTTAATTTCAAGTAAACATGATCGCCTATTTGAAAATCCTTATTTTTTATTTTCTGATCCGTGTAACGTTTATGGCAGTCTTGTTGTTATCAACCCAAATGGCACTTCTCCGTGCGAGTGCTGACACTTCATATGTTGGTACACAAAAGGACACTTATGGATTGAAGGTTTCCTAAACACTATAGATGGGCATGACATGAGATGCATTCACTATCCAACCAGCTTTCCATTTTACCTTTCTATATGTTGATTGTCATACGTGACTATATCCATAGCAACTCATGTACATACACGGCTATCTCCACAGCATCCCACATACTATACGTGAGTATCTTCATTGCAACCTGCGTACAGATCTGTACGCGGGTTTCCCTTATAGAAACTCACGTGTCATACATGGGTTGCCAGTATCAATAGTCGTGTACCCATCCATTTGACATTAAAAATAATAAAACATGATTAATGGAGATTTGTTGAGCCCTAATCATTAACTATCTCAACTGTCTCAACCTCCTCAACCTTCAAAACTGCCCTATTTCCTAAAGTATAAATAGAGGCCTTGGGGAGGGCATTAATGAATCATACTTGGAGAGCAAAGTTATGCTGGTGGTATATCCTCAGAATTCTTTTGGAGCAGCATAACTCATAATCCTTTGGTTGCAGAGGAGTCCTTGTCTCAGTTGTACACTTATCTCATTCAATATTGTTAATAAAGAGAATTATTCTTCCAAATTTGTGTTGAGTCTCTTTCATGTATCATGTTTGATGAATATTTTTGATTAAGCACTCTATATATTGTTCATATAACTTGCCATATATACATGTATAAGATTGTACTTGGAGAATTTGCTCTTTCTAGGTGAAGGATGTGCATCCTTGAAAGCTCTGGAGAGAAGCAGACTGGGAGAAGAGAAAGCTTGGATCAACCGTCATTAATCGGGTGAGTTCAACATTTCTTCCTATTCCTTTTCTGTACTTTAAATCTGATTGTTTGCAATTTTTAGAAGTACGTTGGTAACCCTAGACCCTAGTTTATAAGGGTGTTTATTCCTGAACAATAGAACTGGCGACTTCACTGGGGAGCCCAGATTGATGTGGGTTATTTCTGTTGACAGTTGCCCAGTCTTTGCCTTGATTCTGTGTGTGGTGTCTTGTATTGGTTCATGCTTAGAGTGGTGTTTGAAGACCTTGAAATTTTTTCTTTTTATTAGAAAATTTTACACCTGTATGTGGGTTGCTCTTGCATACAGTTACGTACAGATGCCTACGTATGCGGGTTGCTCTCTAGGACAGTCGCGTATAGTACGCGGGTTTCCCTTATACACAGTCGCGTACAAGCTTGAGCATTGAAATTTTTGGGCTAGGGTTTGCTTGTCCCTGTCCCTCTTTAAATTTTGTTTGCTGGTTGGTCTTCCTTATAAGCATTGCACCATGAGTTTGATGACTTTGTTGGCCACACCTTGTGCTTTCTTGTAAATCCCTTGAGTTCTTATTGTTTGGATTGTTTTCTGTTAGCAACTTGAAGTGGATTTTCCTATTTGGGTTATAGGTTCAAGTGTTAATTGTCTGAATCAGTGATCAGGGTTCTAGATATTGTATATCCCATTCTATTTTCGGATAGTTTTGGTTTGTCACTTGCCCTTGTTTGATCTCAGTGATTTTTTTTCATTGTGTTTTCCCAAGCTAGGGTTCCAAGTCTTTCTTAGGTGGTTGATCTTTGGTCTTATTAATCTGTTTACTTCACTTTTCTTACTTTATACAGTTAGTTTAATTCAAGCATACTCAAGTTTTGTGCATTGAGCATTTTAAAAAGTGAAAAAAAACATTTAGAAGCTTTTGCATTTGATTTTGCATAGAGTAGTTTTATTTTCAGTTTTTAAAATATAATCTCAAAATACTAAAAAAATATAGTCTTAGTGTTCTCTTTATCGTTGCATTTTCATCAATTTACATTTACAAAAAGAAAAGAAGCTTGTTTTTTTAGTGATATTTTGCTTTGGAAGTATACACCTTTGCTTTTTATATTTTATATCGAGTCAAAAACATCATAGTATTTCACTCCACTTTCCTTCTAAGTAAAAAATAGCCCTTAAAATGAACACAATAATTAAAATCTATTAGTAATTTTTATTTTTTAGGGCCATACACCTACTAGCTTAGGCTAGACTTGTGGGATAGGAAGTGTAAACTTCCCATAAGTATTAAAATTTAGACATAGTGGACCAATCGATAGGTAAATCCTTCTCTTTATCGATAGTATCTGGGAAGCTCCTCTCAAACGAGAGTCAAGCTCGAGGCCACATGGAGGCATTGGACTGAGGAGATAACCCTCCGATTCCTTGTCAAAATGTAAATCAAGAATTTTACGCATCTGGGGATTCTGTCCTCGACAGAGTTTCAGGTTTAGCTACCCTACCCATGTGTATGAGTCAGGCTTGCGACTGTCCCCCCAGACTGTTGGTATAGTTAAGGTAGCCTCTAGTCTCTTGACATCTAGGGTTCATACCTAGGTAAACTGGAAGGCTATTTCTGGTTCACCTTGGATGGACTTGGAAGGTAACACTTGTTGAAAGTGTAGGAGGGCGGTGGGTGATTCCTCTGCTTGTGCCTAAGAACCTCTTCAAGGACGCCAAGTAAATGTTCTTCAGCTTTCTTCTGGAAAGCATATATTTTACCCTTGGTGACTGTTGAGACTTTATGAATTTTCGTAGTGATTACTCTGTGGTTTGTTTGTGTTTAGCTGACCTTAGGGTTTGAATTGTCAAATTTACAATCATGGAGGACCAACCTATTAGAAGGTCATGAAGATTGCAAAACCTTATTCCTCTCATCACATTGGAACCTCCACCTCCACCTCAAAGGCGGAGATTGGACACGAACGGTTCATTTGAACCGATAGGAGTAAGTGAAGTTCCGGGTGAACCAGAACTTAGGGAAAACCGTTTTGATTTTGATACAGCTGAGATAGAAGACTTGCAGGTTGACGATTTTGCAAGGAATTTTAATACATCCTTGACTGACTTAAATGATCCTGTGATCGTCTAGGTTCGGCCTTTTGATTCACCTGTGTTAGGTGTCCCTGTGGGTAGGATAATGTCTACTGCGGGAGAAAGTTCTTTTGTTTTCACCTCAGCCATTTTGGCTGAAGGGGTACTACTTCCCCTAGTAAGTGCCCCTAGATCTAGCATACCTACTATGCCCTTAAGTCCAGCAAGTCGGGTGGTTCAACCATCGATTCCCACAAGCTTGGTAGGTGATTTTGGTGGCATGGTTACTAATATTCCTAGTATACCTACTGTTCCTTCCTCCTTCACACACACTACCCAGAGTGGTCCGATAGGATCCTTGGCTTTTGTCGAAGGATTTCCTTGGAATGCGGGGCATATTCCCCCATCCACTCCATATGTAGGCCCATCACCATGTTATGTAGGAGTGCAGTTTGGAAAAACTAACCCTTACAGGAAAGGTTTTTAAACTCTGATCTCAGCCCCATTCACGAGCTCTCCCTTTTTGTTGTTTAGTGGAGGGATACTTGCTCCTATTTTTCAAACCCCAGTTTCGACTGGGGCGGTCAGGACCTCTTACAATGCACCTCCCACCCATAATCCTGTGGCTTACGGATGGAATCCATTACAAAGTAACCCATCCACTTTGCAACCGGTGGCAGGGGGCAACCCCACCTTCACTTATGGGAATTTCGGGGCAAGTCCCTCTAATCCCCATTCTGGCACTTTTAGTGCCCCGATTTGACCTAAGCTTCCGTTCCTGGCAACGTTAAACTTGCCAGATTTGTCTAAATTGATGAACGACCCAATGAGGCATGACCCCTCGTGGCCACCTGTCCCCACCAAATTGCCATCAAACATCCCAAAATTCGAAGGAAAAGTTGGTGAAGATCCTGGGGCTCATGCCACTACTTTTCATTTATGGTGTTCTTCTAATTCACTGAATGAAGATTCAGTTAGGTTGAGGCTGTTCCAAAGAAACTTGACAAGTACTACAGTAAAATGGTACATTGAGTTATCTTTTGCTACATTCAGTAGTTTTTGGGACTTGGCTAATGCATTCCTTAGCCACTTTCAGTTTCCGGTCCGATACGATTTTAGAAGAGACTTGTTATCTACCTTCAGGAAAAACAAGGATACCCACATCTTGGATCACATCCAAGAATGGAGGAGGTGGAAGAGCCTTATTAAAGCCACTATTCCTCCTGAGTTCTTACTAGAATGGTTCCTTAAATCATTATAGCCTTACATATCTAAGGACATATCTACTTCAGGAGTGACGAATGAGGAAGAAGCTATCCTCAGGGCCCAACAATTGGATTTGATTTATTCTCAATCTGGGATCTTGTATAATATTATTCCTGAGGCATCGAGGCCTACCCATGATGCAGAGAAACCTAAGCCTAGACCCCATGTCGATGGTGTGGTTGGGTCTGTAAACTCTCCCACTCTAGAATCTTTGGCCAAATAGCTCCATCAGCTGTCCATCAAACATTCTATGGTAGAGGCAGAAAAGGCTGCCCCGTCACCCCAAAATGCAAATGTTTTTACATAGACCTCTCAGAAGGGCAATCAGCAGCCTGGTGGGAAGAAGAAGAGAGGAAAGAAAGGGGAGGGAAATCAAAACAAGCAGAAACCCGCAAATAGTGCTGATGGGGGAAAGAAAGAAAATAAAAAGGTGAAATTATCATGTAAGTTGTGCCATGAGGATCACCTCACCCATATTTGTCCCCTTATGGAACAAGCCCAGAAGCTGCTAAAATATAAACAACTGGATATCCTAAAGAATCCATTTCCCCAAGGGTAAAATTCTGCTTCATCTTCTAATGTAGCAGGGGGCACTCCAAATTCCCTTGAACCCAACTATATCAACATGGTTCGATCTTCGACTTTGCTACAAACTAGGAATAAAAACTATGAAAAAGAGACTTCTGAGAACGGTAAGTATATAGGTGAAACTTCTAACCCTCTCACGATTGAGAAGCCTGCTGAAATTATTCCTAAGATATTGAAAAGTGTCTTTAAGAAGACCTTGCATAACCCTAATGCTAGAGCCGCTTCAAACTACTCTGTGGTTGAAGACTTGGCCCAAACCCCTTGTGCAATGTCAGCTTTAGAGGTGTTACAGAGCTGTCCCACCCAGTGGGATGCACTCTTAGCAGCCTTAGGCAGCATGGATTCGTCGAGTCTCATGGAAAAATTTCATTTT
>LPNX010780615.1:598322-627800 GCA_001517045.1 Pseudotsuga menziesii | reverse complement strand
TGTGAATATCTGTCCATAGATAGGTCGAGTCTCTAATCCTCAGATCCAGTCATAACTGTATAATATACAAAAAATATACAAAATATGGATCATAGTCCATCAAATGCCCTATATCTAAGATGGACCACCCTGGTCAGCTGGACCACCTCGGTCCCCCCGATCTCCCTATACTGTGGCTTCTTCAGCCTCTTCGACTTCAGCAGCCTCAACAACATCTATGTATACTAAAACTGCTCTGGCTACCCACCTCAAAAGGCGTATCCAGACAAGTGGTACACCAACCACAAACTCCTGTATGATGGCTGGGATGTGCTCAATCCGTAAGGTGGGTACTCTCTGGGTAAGCCTGGCTAGCTTCCCATCAAAAACCCTAATCAATCCCTGGTCTTCTCCTAAAACATGACGCACATACATGTGTGGATTCCCTTCAGGGCGAACTGGTCCAATATTTGCATTTTGACATGTTTATAGGATTAGAACTCTTATACATATGTATATATATCTATATTTAAAATTCATAAAAATTTGAAAATTTGAAAATAAAAAATTACGTAACTCTCCTCATGCTCCTCTTGGAGGGAGAACGAGGTCTGGATCACCACAGAAATCCATCCTAGCATATGGAAACTGCTCCAGTGTTGGAAAATGCCGCTCCCACCAAAAGTATAAGTCATCATAATATACACTCTGCACTGAACCACCTCTTCCCTGGCTGAGGAAGATATCTCCCCATCTACTCAGCCTAGGCTGATGATCAGAACGAACTAGTAGGGGTACTGCAGGGCTTAATCCTAGAACTCTCGAAGAAGAAGAAGGCTACTAGTATGCTAGAATATCCAAAGTTCTTCCTCCTTCCTCTCTTGCAGTCAGAGAGTTGTTTTCTCAAAATTGGGATAACTCCCAAGCACCAATCATATAAGGCCCCCTGCATGCAATCCACTTCTAACCTCATCTGGTTCCATGTAGTAAGATGAAGAGAAGCTGATCCCGCAACCCTCGCTATGGTACTTATCAATACCTATAGAGGAAGATCACGTATGTGTACAATAGGGATGCAACTCCCTCTCTTTTGGGTACTTGGTCCGCAGTATATGTTAATGTAGTTTTGGACACTTAGAGGGTCACCGCCTCTGTCGATTCCCTCCAAGTTGACTGGATCTCCTCATCGTGACAGACCAACAATGAAATAGATATCCTCTGAAGTAATTTCCAAGGATCCACCTTGAAGGTCAAACATGCCCAAATCATGATCCTAGTAATTTATCATGAACTCTAGCAGGCGGACATTGGCCCGCATAGGTGATGTACAAAAAAACTTTAACAATCCACTTGAACGTAAAACATTCACAGTGGGGGCATCTTGGAGTGCTTCTTGATCCATATCTTCATGCTCATGCTCCCTCCACTCAAGCACCATCTTCAAACCTAGTAAAACAAGCATTGAAAACCTTTAGTTTCATGTAAAAATTCAAAATTTTGACCCTATATACTTCTTTTCCCCTTCACGCAGCATACACAACTGTCTAGTTAGGCATGTCGCATATTGTACGCGACTGCCCTTCGGGAAACTCACATACAAAATGCGTGTACATGAGTTTCGCTATAGCGAACCCACGTACACAACGTTCCTTTGTTGAAGGCGCTCAAAAATATAAAATTTGGACTCAATTTTGAAATTTGCTAGGATCAAATTGAAGAGCTTGGGGTGTAGTCTTACCTAACACTTGCGGAATTGGATTTGGTCCACTGAATTGTCCACACCAATCAACTGAAGGTAGAGGTGAAAAATTGTCTTTTTGGCTAAAATTCAAAATGGTGAGTTTTATTTATGTTTTTGAACTATTTATAGAAATTATATTTCTCATGTGGGTTTTTTCCCTATAGTTCATAATTCATCAAACTAATACCATATCTTTTTTCCCTGTAACAGGTTTATCATCGTTCTAAGGTGTTTTTTGCTCATATAGGATGGTTGTTCGTCGTTTCACATGCATTTTGGATCTATACTTTCTCCATCTTAAACTTAGCAATCAACATTTTAACCACGGACTATGGTATTTTTAACCATTAGCTCCTTGTCTTTACCATTTTTCTTCTGTGGATAGGGCATTTCTCTCATGAGTATCCTCATTTAGAACCTATGCTGTCTTTCGATACTCATGTTGCAGCTGTCTTAGGTACAGAGGAATCCTTTTAGCTATTTTCCATGCCAAATGGAGCCTCATTTTGGTCTCTTTTTACAAGATATCCCTTTATAGGGCTTCCCTACCTTATGGAGTTTCTTTAGGCCCAGGTATGACTCCTTAAAATAGACTTGACTGCCGAGTTAACTTGTCCATTCAAGCTCGTTAAGAATATGTGAATGGGAATCCACATTGGTGGTAGGTTATCTGTTTCTCGGACCATGCAGAATATCACGAGAAAGGATCACTCTCTTTTCTATGGAATTGAGAAGAGTATTCTCAAGCATAGGTTTATAACCTTTCCAGACCTGAGGGACTAAATTTAAGGAAAAGGAACGCCTGGTATGAGCTTAGTTTTCTCTTTTTCATGCTTTGGACCTAAACATGAAAAAAATTTCAAGCGTACTTTATGTCTTTGTCATGCTTGTTAAACACTAAGAACAAGGCATCGAGTTTATTGTTGTAAGCCCCATTTCTCGTACTCAAATGGATCTTTCCGTGTGATCTTGCTTTCCTTCACACTCGTAAAACTCAAGCTATATGTTGCTCTCGAAGGAGCATTGGGTAGGTGGTAATTTAACCTTTTTCGGACCTCCCTGACTAAGTACGAAAAAGGTTCACCTTTTATTCTACGAAAGTTAAGAGAGTTCTTCAGTGGTATGTTTTATACTTTTCTAGCCTCAGGAGACTAAATTGGATGAAAAAGGACCCCCCTAGAGTCTTCTTTGGAGTTTTCAAACTCTCTAAATGTGAAAACACCAACTGAGCATGTACTAGTTTGGGCTCATAAAATCCACGAATCGGTGACACTATCAAGCAATATTCCCTCTTTTCTTCAAGCTTGTTAAAAATTGAAGAGAGATCCAAGTTGACTTTCCTGGGCTCGTTAAAATTTAATAGGGAAGGTAAGGAAGAAGTTTTCTTTTGGTTTTCAGTTAGTGGCAGCATGTCATCCTTGAGCATAGCACTCTCTGTTTTTTCCAATACTCATGTCTCAGTGTTCACTTTTAGTTCAACTATTACTTCGATTTTTTTACTCCTCTTCTTGTCAGTTCTACCTGGGGAATCTGATCATGTCTCCTACATGACAGATAAGTCTAGTTGTTATATCTATAAAGTTAAAAGCTGCCTTGGGTAATCTCTGTGTCATGCTCACTGTTCAAGGATTTAACTCAATGTATGATCTATATCCTGATCCCATCATTGTTGTATCTATTATCACTTGTGTCTCCCTTCCTTTACCCAGTTCCTAGTCACTCTTGTGATTTGTTGGAGGATCTATTTGCCTTCCTTATCATAGTATGGTTTCGCATCAGCACTTCCTGATGATGAAGACCTAGATTTTTGACGATTGTACCTCAGGATTCACTTTCATTATTGGTGAATTCCTTTGCTTTAGTTGTTTATTATCACCTATTGATTGAAAATCTATTGAATGCACTCCGTGTTCGAATCCAATAAAATCTATTCACATGGCTTGGATTGTACTGGTTCTTTGGGATTTTTTATGAAGACCTTAGTTTCCTATTTATGGACAAAGTTGCGCTAGAATATGTTGTACCTATTTACACAGCTTCCAGATCTTTGAAGACTCATCATTATTGTATATTGTGGCTTTGATCCATCTTTGTAATATACGTGGTCTTGTACCTGTATTATATGATGTACTCAAACTTTGTAAAGGAGCTATTGTTCCAGTATATTGGACATAGCATCCTTAGATATGACTTTGTATATGACATTATTATGTTTTTGTTTAAGGTACTACCTCTGATCCATTGGATTTTTGAGTTCTCCAAAGATAATGATTATAATTTATTTTGGCCATCACTTCCCTCTGACCTCACACATTAGGGGGCATCTGTTATCAAACCAAATGAAACTTCTCCATCCAAGTGTCGACACTTCATATGTTGATACACAAAAGGACACTTATGGATTGAAGGTTGCCTAAACACTATAGATGGGCATGACATGAGATGCATTCACTATCCAACCAGCTTGCCATTTTACCTTTCTATATGTTGATTGTCGTACGCGAATATCTCCACAGCAACTCGCATACATATGTGGATGTCTCCACAACATCCTATGTACTATACGCGAGTATCTTCATTGCAACCCGCGTACAGATCTGTATGCGGGTTTCCCTTATAGCAACTCGCGTGTCATACGTGGGTTTCTAGTATCAATAGTCACGTACACATCCATTCGACATTAAAAATAATAAAACATGATTAATGGAGATTTGTTGATCCCTAATCATTAACTATCTCAACTGTCTCAACCTCCTCAATACTACCTAGATGGAAGATTATTTACTTATGGAACTCTATCGTACACTCTATGTATCTCTATTTAGTCGTAAGTTGTTCTTACGTTCTGTCGTTTATATTTCAGCTGTTACTTTTAATGTATTTTACTTATGATGTTGTACTGTTGTTTATTACTTAGAAATAAGTTTACACTTTTGTCGCTTATGTGTCGTCATTGGATTTATGTGCTTCGTCCTTTATGCACTATCGCACTTGTTAATTATGGAGTCCTAACTTAACTTTGTTTGTGAAAAAAAAGTGGGTGGAGTGGCGGGACTTGTTCTCCCATGACAGTTTGAGAGGTAAAGTATTACTTTGTTATGCATGATTACTTAGTTCAATCGAACTAAGGCACCTCCTTTATTTACATGCAGTTCAAGCTTGCGACGGAGACTTGTACCAAGTGTACGGAAAGCTGTGACCTTAAAGATCATATTGTTGGTTGAGTTTGGTTATCGTATTGACTTTGAATTATAACAGGTATTGTTACTTTTCTTGTCAATTTAATTATTACTGCTAAAGCTCTTGTCCAGTAATTATACTTCCGTCGGGTCTTTTAAATTCTTCATTTAATATCTTGGTATTAATTACGATTTATGTTTTATTCTATTAATAATTATTAACTCCTCTTATATTTTCCATTTTGCAGGCTAGATACGTGGCCTTCAAAACCCAACCATTGATTTGTAAGGGTTAAAGTAATTAACATGGCATATTCCATATTCCATGTTCGCTAAGCAAAACATTAAGACTTAATTGTATGGCGTGAAGTTTATTTCTTCAGCCTAATATTCATATATTATTATGTCTTGAACCCTATGGTGGATTACATTATTTTAAATACATAAGTCTTGGTTCAATTAAGGCTAGCGTAGACCATAAATGGACATTGCACTTAAGCCCTGTAATTGTAATATAATAACCTTGCTTATAGTGTATTTGTAATATTACAAGGTGTTATGAAATATAGTGGTGAAAACTATAATGTATGGTATAAACCATACGATAGCAGGGTTTAAGACTTCATGTGAGAGGTGGTCATATGTTGTAATGCAGTGAAACATAAACTATAGAGAGTGAGTTTTGTATGGGTTTAATGGTTTCCAGCTGATGCATTCAATGCATTTGGAGAAATGTGACAATATTCCCTTAGGCTTGGCTCACGATGGTTGTGTGTTGTTTGTCATTTGGGGTTTTTTACTTTAGCTCTACGTAGGGGGAAGACCATGGAGGCGACCTCCAGACTATGAGGTATGTCCTCGTTTGGTTTATATGCCTACATATTGTTTTGGTTTATTGTTTGTTTATGGCCATACTTCTCATCCCACGTTTGGCTTGTGTTTTGCAGGTGCCGAAAGGGAAATGAGGAGAAGTGTGGATTTACTTCTGTGGGGTCCAAACGTTTGCACTCGTGGCCACGGTAAGCCTGTGAGTGATTTTTTACTTGCTACCTTTTGGCCCTCTTGGGTAGACTGCGCATAGATTGTTTCTTGGTTGGGGTTTTGTGCTGTGGGTTTTACATTTCTCCTTTGGGCATATGATTATAGACTTGGATTTTTTTGAACAATGTTGAAAAGGCTTTGGCCATGGAGTGAAGTCGCACTCCCTCTAGTTCTGTGTAAATGGATGCATACTATTTTTATTATTTGATTTACCATGGTTTAATATTATGATGTGCATAGCATGATTTCACTATGTTATTATGTTGTTATGGTGGATTTATGTGGGCATTCGGCTGCTTAAGGGTTCTGTGTGTGATGGTGTTACATAGATTGTATTGTAACAATGGAAAGCATGGGTATAGGCCATGTCGTGAATGGCATGAGTCTTTCCCATAGTTCTACGATAGTATAGTGTAGGGTTAAAATGGTAGGACTGTGTATTAAATTAAAACTTGGCTGAGCCCGTGACTTATGTGAGTGCTGTGCATTCTTTGGTTTTGTAGAGGCCACGGTTTTAAAGACCCTCAATGGAGTTTGTTGTTTATAATGTAAAGGATGTATTTTAATAACCACAACTCACATACGATTTGATGTATAGCGTGGCCTATGTAAAAATCGTTATAGGATTTGGTTGTCGTTTTGTATATACATTACTTATGGTTTGTTATTATGGATTTTCCTTGGGTTTGGACATCCATAGGAATCGATGTCGAGAACTATGTTGGAAAGCAGGGTTTTACTGTAACGAGTTGTAATGAATGGAATTTTAATAAATAAAAGCAAATTGGGCTTGCATGCCCACACGATTCGATTCCTGTCCCTGTTTGCAATACATGGATTTATAATATGATTTTGATATTATTTTAATAGGATATGATTACTGTAAAGATGTATTATTTTAATTTGGATTATGATAATGTTGATGAGTTATGTAATTTTGTTTATGGTTATGTATAGATGGAAAATGGATAGAACTGTGGATTCTTTTGTATGAATTATGAAAAAAGAGTAAAGGACCACATGGATGGTCACGATGCTTCCTTCGTTTGTTTATTTCTGATACTGATTATTTTAAAAGGAAAGTTTCAATACTAGTATAATCTTATTATGACAGACCTTGAAAGGTCTTAGATGAGTTATTTAATTTTGGAATTAATTGTATAGTTAGTTTTCATAAATGTTTATACCTGATGGACTTATCTGTATCTATCTATATATATATATATAAAGTATTTCTTTTTGTAAATAATACCCCAAGGTATCTATTTAAATCTACTATAATTTGAACATGTCTCTACTGACAAATGTAATATGTCAATAGAGTTATAAATAATAGGTGAGCAATAAATAGTAGGTCTGGATTTACCTAGTTTACAATAATAATTTTTGGATATTGAATGGATACATAAACAAACTTTAGAGATGAAATCCTAGCTATATACAGCCTATGATAATATTTACAACCCTAGGGAGTATTGAATAAAATACAAACCCTAGCAGGGTCTAGCCAAAAAATCAAATACATAGGGTTAGTAGATATATTGAAAACATTCAGCTAACATATCCATCATTTAATCTAGGAGATAACATAGGCAGTCTAGGGTTAGATTTAAAAAAATGTAACCCTAGGAGATATGGACAGAACCATCATTTCCAGGGTTAATAATATATAAAGGGAATTAATATAAAGCAACCAACATTTACCCTAGAAATGAACTTGACATACTTAGAACTCATACCTGTAATTTTTTCTTCGTGAATCTCCTTTAATGATTGAACTTGCACACTTTTTAAATAACCAACATTATCAATTTAAGACAGATATGACCTCTGATTTTGATGATCAAATCACTTGGGAACTACCACATTCCTCCCAACCATGACCCGAAACCGTTCCTGGTTCTAATTCAGATCCCCCCGAGCTGGACTCCAAGATGCAAGTAGCTTAGAGCTCCTAGGGTAGGGTTTCCTAATTGGTATTCAATTCTGAATCAATCCTCTTTTCCTTACAGGAGAAATTTCTCTAGGAAAACACTTGAGAGCAAAAAGAGGCAGAATAATAATTCTCCAAGATAAAAAAAAATCAGAACCCCAATCCTTTGCTTGACTTCAGTCTTTATAGACATATTTTTAGTCAAAGGGACAGTTAAATCAAGAAACCTTGGTTTCTTGATTTAACCCTTTTTAATTACTAGGGTAATTTTCAATACTTAACCTAGGAACTTTTAACTAGTTGCCAGTTAAACTTTCATAGGTATTATACTATTTATTAATCCTTTAATAATAGATAATAATTGATGGAGCTTCTCTTCTTTCTTTTATTTAATTAATTATTAAATCATAATTAATTCTTTATACTTACTATGTATAAAATACATAGTATTATAACACTTGTTAACATTTGTCTTCGGACATCATATACCATGATCCCTCGACTAAATGACACTTCTTCATTAAGGTAAAGTAGGTAGATGGTTTAGGTCTACTAGGATAGGTAACTCTAAACATCCTTGCATGTTGGATTTCCCTGGTATAACGTGGTAGCTCTTCAGTACTTTGATGAGAATACGAAAATTTGAAATTTCATTTAATCACTTATAAATAAGTATGATGAGATCAATATTTTTCTCGAGTTATTTTCACTTGAAAGTTATTATATTCTTTTCAGTAACTGCTAGCGTTTACCAGAGCCCATACTCAACGCCTATAACAGGGAGTTAGAAACATAGTGCAATTCCAAATTTTTCGCTCAACACTAAATGCTAGGATGTATTTGTATGATACACCTAGGGATACAATGGCCAAGGATCTGATGCTCCAGAGCTTATGCTCAAAATCAACATGGAAGGCTCCAGGGCTTATGCCCAACACATCCAATTATCTTCTCATGTGTTCCATAGATTCTCGCTCAACACAAAGGTAAGTACTCATGTGTTCCAGATCTTCTTGCTCAACACAAAACATCTCATCAATCACATGCTTTAGCGTCCATGCCCAACACAAACAAGCATATACATATATCATCAATAATTGGCTTACACCCAATATATAAAACAAATCATCATGTTCATATGCAATGGGGTCCTTGACCCAATATAAAATAAAACATCAAGATAATCATCATAATCAATAGACACATGCCTATAAGTGTTAGGTCCAAAATTCAGTATATTACATCCCTCCCCTCTTAGAACAACACCGTCCCTGGTGTTCTAGGGACTCGGAACGATATCATGAAACAAGGAGGGGTAATCCTTTCTCATGGTGGCCTCTTTCTCCCAAGTAGCTTCGCCAGCCTCAAAGTGATTCCACTTCACTTTCAATTGGACCACGGTGCACTTCTCTTTTGTCCAATATATGAGTAGGCTCATCGGAAAACTCCCCATTAGGTTCCACTTGTAATAGGGACCAATCAACAACATTTTTAGTATCATAAACATATTCCTTTAACAAATATGCATGGAAAACATTGTGTACTCTTACATGCACGAGAAATGCTAGTTCATAAGCCACTGGCCCTTTCTTGGCTAGTATTTCAAAAGGTCCGCAAAATCTAGGTGCTAACTTACCACACCTACCCAAGCTCAACGAGCTTCGTTTGGATTTTAATTTCAAGTAAACATGATCACCTATTTGAAAATCCTTATCCTTTCTTTTTCGATCCATGTAAATTTTATGGCGGTCTTGTTGTTATCAACCCGAATGGTACTTCTTCGTCCAAGTACCGACACTTCATATGTTGGTACACAAAAGGGCACTTATGGATTGAATATTTCCTAAACACTATAGATGGGCATGACATGAGATGCATTCACTATCCAACCGGCTTGCCATTTTACCTTTCTATATGTTGATTGTCGTACGCGAATATCTCCACAGCAACTTGCGTACATACGCGGATATCTCCACAGCATCCCACATACTGTACGTGAGTACCTTCATTGCAACTCGTGTACATATATGTACGTAGGTTTCCCTTATAGCAACTCGCGTGTCATACACGGTTTTCCAGTATCAATAGTCAGGTACACATCCATTCGACATTAAAAATAATAAAATATGATTAATGGAGATTTGTTGAGCCCTAATCATTAACTATCTCAACTGTCTCAACCTCCTCAACCTTTGAAACTGCCCTATTTCCCAAAGTATAAATAGAGGCCTTGGGGAGGGAATTAATGAATCATACTTGGAGAGCAAAGTTATTCTGGTGGTATATCTTCAGAAGTCTTTGGAGCAACAGAACTCAGAATCCTTTGGTTGCAGAGGAGTCCTTGTCTCAGGCGTTGGGTTGTACACTTATCTCATTCACTATTCTTAATAAAGAGAATTCTTCTTCCAACTTTGTGTTGAGTCTCTTTCATGTATCATGTTTGATGAATATTTTTGATTAAGCACTCTATATATTGTTCATCTAACTTGTCATATATACATGTATAATATTGTACTTAGATAATTTGCTCTTTGCAGGTGAAGGAGGTGCATCCCTGAAAGCTTTGGAGAGAAGCAGAGCGAGAGAAGAGAAAGCTTGGATCAACCGTCGTTAATCGGGTGAGTTCAACATTGCTTTCTATTCCTTTCTGTACTTTAAAGCTGATTGTTAGCAAGTTTTAGAAGTACATTAGTAACCCCAGACCCTAGGTTATAAGGGTGTTTATTCCTGAACAACAGAACTGGCAACTCCGCTGGGGAGCCTAGATTATGTGGGTTATTTCTGTTGACCGTTGCCTAGTCTTTGCCTTGATTTTGTGTGTGGTGTCCTGTCTTGGTTCATGCTTAGAGTGGTGTTTGAAGACCTTGAAATTTTTTCTTTTTATTAGAAAATTTTACACCTATATGCAGGTTGCTCTTGCATACAGTCGCATATAGAGGCCTGCGTACGCGGGTTTCTTTCTAGGACAGTCGCATATAGTACGCGGGTTGCCCTTATACAAAGTTGCGTACAAGCCTGAGCATTGAAATTTTTGGGCTAGGTTTTGCTTGTCCTTGTCCCTCTTTAAAGCTTGTTTGCTGGTTGGTCTTCCTTATAAGCATTGCACTATGAGTTTGATGACTTTGTTGGCCACACCTTGTGCTTTCTTGTAAAGCCCTTGAGTTCTTATTGTTTGGATTGTTTTCTGTTAGCAACTTGAAGTGGATTTTCCTGTTTGGGTTATAGGTTCAAGTGTTAATTTTCTAAATCAATTATCAGGGTTATAGACACTATATATCCCATTCTATTTTCGGATAGTTTTGGTTTGTCACTTGCCTTTGTTTGATCTCAGTGATTTTCTTTCATTGTGTTTGCCCAAGCTAGGGTTCCAAGTCTTCCTTAGGTGGTTGATATTTGGTCTTATTAATCTGTTTACTTCACTTTGCTTACTTTATACAGTTAGTTTAATTCAAGCATACTCAAGTTTTGTGCATTTAGGTGCATGGTAGTCTTTGAGCATTTTAAAAAGTGAAAAGAAAACATTTAGAAGCTTTTGCATTTTATTTTGCATAGAGTAGTTTTATTTTTAGTTTTTAAAATATAATCTCAAAAAAATACAAAAATATAGTCTTAGTGTTCTCTTTATCGTTGCATTTTCATCAATTTACATTGTTACAAAAATAAAAGAAGCTTGTTTTTTAAGTGATATTTTGCTCTAGAAGTATACACCTTTGCTTTTTATATTTCTTATCGAGTCAAAAACATCATAGTCTTTCACTCCACTGGCCTTCTGAGTAAAAAATAGCCCTTAAAATGAACGCAATAATTAAAATCTATTAGTAATTTTTATTTTTTAGGGCCATACACCTACTAGCTTAGGCTAGACTTGTGGGATAGGAAGTGTAAACTTCCCATAAGTATTAAAATTCAGACATAGTGGACCAAAAATAGGTAAATCCTTCTCTTTATCGATAGTATCTAGGAAGCTCCTCTCAAACGGGAGTCAAGCACGAGGCCACGTGGAGGCATTGGACTGAGGAGATAACTCTCTGATTCCTTGTCGAAACGTAAATCAGGACTTTTACGAATCCAGGGATTCTGTCCTAGATAGATTTTTGGGCTCAGCTACCTTGCCCATGTGTATGAGTCAGGCTTGCGACTGTCCCCCCAGGCTGTTGGTATAGTTAAGGTAGCCTCTAGTCTCGTGACATCTAGGGTTCATACCTAGGTAAACCGGAAGGCTATTTCTGGTTCACCTTGGATGGACTTGGAAGGTAACCCTTGTTGAAAGTGTAGGAGGGCAGTGGGTGATTCCTCCGCTTGTTATCTACCTTTAGGCAGAACAAGGCTACCCACATCTTGGGTCACATCCAAGAATGGTGGAGGTGGAAGATCCTTATTAAAGTCACTATTCCTTGTAAGTTCTTACTAGAATGGTTCCTTAAATCATTATTTCCCTACATATCTAAGGACGTATCTACTTCAGGAGTGACGAATGAGGAAGAAGCTATCCTTAGGGCCCAGCAATTGGATTTGATTTATTCTCAATCTGGGATATTGTATGAGATTATTCCTGAGGCACTGAGGCCTAGCCATGATGCAGAGAAACCTCAGCCTAGACCCCATGCCGATGGTGTGGTTTGGTCCGTAAACTCTCCCACTGTAGAATCTTTAGCCAAATAGCTCCATCAATTATCCGTCAAACATTCTATGGCGGAGGCAGCAAAGGCTGCCCTCTCACCGCAAAATGCAAATGTTTTTGCATAGACCTCTCAAAAGGGAAATCAACAACCCGATGGGAAGAAGAAGAGAGGAAAGAAAGGGGAGGGAAATCAAAACAAGCAGAAAACCACAAATAGTGCTAATGGGGGAAAGAAAGAAAATAAAAAGGTGAACTTCCCGTGTAAGTTGTGCCATGAGGATCACCTCACCCATCTTTGTCCCCTTATGGAACAAGCCTAGAAGCTGCTAAAATATCAACAACCAGCTGTCCTGAAGGATCCATTTCCTCAAGGGTAGAATTCAAATTCAGCTTCTAATGTAGCAGGGGGCACTCCAAATGCCCCTGACCCCAACTATATCAACATGGTTCGATCTTCGACTTTGCTACAGACTAGGAATAAAAAATATGAAAAAGAGACTTTTGAGAAGGGTAAGTCTATAGGTGAAACTTCTAACCCTCTCACGATCGAGAAGCCTGCTGAAACTATGCCTAAGATACCGAAAGGTGTCTTTAAGAAGACCTTGCATAACCCTAATTCTAGATCCGCTTCAAACTACTCTGTGGTTGAAGACTTGGCCCAAACCCCTTGTGCAATGTTAGCTTTAGAGGTGCTACAAAGCCGTCTCACCTAGCGGGATGCACTCTTAGCAGCCTTAGGCAGCATGGATTCATCGAGTCTCATGGCAAAATTTCACTTGTATGATGTTAAAATTCTCCTACCTTACCATGTAGCCTTATCAATAGATGTCATCCATGGTGGAAAGACCATTGGAAGGGTAGTTGTTGATGAGGGTGATTCTACATGCATTATGTCCTTGTCATGTTGGAAAGCTCTTGGATCCCCAGAGATGGTCCCATCAAACACTCTACTTACTGCTTTCTATGGAAGGTCATTCCGTCCTCATGGTATCCTACCAGCTTTTGAAATTAAGCTGGCAGGGAAAGCGGTGTCTGTTGAGGTGGAAGTGATCGATGCACCTTTGGACTATAATTTTCTTTTGGGAAGAAGCTGGACTTATGCCATGTTTTCTATTGCATTAGCCATCTTTTGGGTGGTAGTGTTTCCACACGAAGGGAAGTTGGTTACTGTTAACCAACTCAATTTTACTCAAAAAGGCCGCATGGAGTCTAATGAGTCCACTGTGCCATTGGTTGATCAGGTGAAACCTGATACTAAGAGCTTGGGGGCTGGAATGTACGCATCGTTGATGGGAACATTTGATCTTCCAGCCTCGATTAACTATATAGGTTCTACGATTGTGGGGAAGTCCATAGCCATGGTTGTTGATAGGACTGATCCTTGGGTTCTCCCTTCCCCCCATGAACCGGAAGTGCCCTTATCGGTAGTGGAAGTGGCTTACCAAGCTATCACTCAAACTACTGTTGATCCCGTTCCAGACCCTCTCACAGTCTCAGAGGATCTGGAAGAAGTCTATTTGCCTGCTTGGGCAGAAAACTCTTTGCATTATACGGATTGTTTAGATATGGTTTTACCTTCTAATGAAGCCATTCTGGAAGCCATGTGCGGGTATGATAAGATCTATGAAGATCTTCATCATCGATCCTATTTTATTCCAGAGCTAGGCAGGATAGAGAATCAAGAGTTTCATATGAGACTGACAGACGATGTTGATATACCCATCAATCCATTACCAAGGGAAGGAATGTTTGTTGAGGGGAATATGGCAAATATTTCTACTGCTATCCCTATCAACGTCTCTGTAAATCCTGACGTTGTGGAAAATATACATATCGATGCAAACTGCTCGCTTGAGGAGATTGCAATCTATACATCCTTGTTCAAGGAATTCCGCGACGTTTTTTCCTAGTCATATGAGGATATGCCAGGCATTGATCCATCGATAGTTGAGCACTAGATCCGAACATACCCTGATGCTAAACCTGTTTGACAAAAGTTAAGACCTGTTAACCTGCGTAAAGCGGCGGCTGTGAAGGCTAAAGTTGAAAAACTGTTGAAAGCTGGTTTTATTTATCCCATAGCTTTGACGGAATGGGTATCCAACCCAGTTCCTGTTGACAAGAAGCAAAGGGACCATACGCGTCTGTACCAAATTTCGAGATTTGAATAAATCCTGTCCTAAGGACAACTATCCCACGCCATTTATATATCAAATTATAGATGCTTGTGTAGGAAGTGAAGTTTTCTCGTTTATGGATGGTTTCTTTGGATACAATCAAATTCAAATAAAACCAAAACACCAACATAAAACTACTTTCATTTGTCCTTGGGGTACCTTCCCATACAAAAAAATGCCCTTCGGATTGAAAAATGTTGGGGAAACCTTTCAACGGGAAATGAAATTTGCCTTCCATGATATCAAAGACATTATCAAACCTTACCTTGATGATCTACCTGCACATTCTCTTAAGAGGATTGACCATCCAGATCACCTAAGGCTAACATTTGAACGATGCAGATACTATAAGATCCACTTGAATCCCCACAAGTGTGTGTTCTGTGTCGAGTCAGGGAGACTGCTCAGATTCATTGTTTCTAATAGAGGCATTCAGGTGGATCCATTAAAAGTAGAGGCCATTGTAAATCTGCCTACTCCTCATTCTATCAGGCAACTTCAGAGCTTACAGGGAAAGTCCAATTTTCTTCGATGTTTCATTGTAAACTATGCCAAGATTAACAAGGGTTTCATGCGCCTGCTAAAACAAGACACCCCATTTGTATGGGATGAAACTGCACAACTCGCTTTCGAGGCATTGAAAAAAGCATTGTTGTCAGCACCTTTACTACGTCCGCCAGATTACTCTAGGGATTTTATATTGTATCTGGTCATGTTCGAGTCGACCATTAGGGTAGTCCTAGTCCAAGAGGATGATAAGCTCCAGGAGCATGTCGTTTACTATCTTAGCTGTGCTTTAGTCAGAACTGAACTCAGGTACTACCACATCAAGAAATTAGCCTTAGCAGTTGTCTATGATGTTCAGAGGTTACATCACTACATCTTACTGAGGACTACAACTGTAGTGGCGGATGTTAATCCTTTTCAATATGTTTTGTCCCAATGGATTGTTGGGGGAAAATTCAACAAATGGATAGCCATTCTCCAAGAGTTTGACTTGGTATTCCAGTCCGCTAAATCTAAAAAATCCTTAGTTTTTGCTGAGCTTATAGCAGAATTTCCAACAGAAGAAGATGTAGTCATTGAAGAAGACTCATTCCTAGATGAGCATATCTTCTTGATATTCACCTCTAACCCTTGGTACAGAGATATACTTATATATCTCCAGACTTTGAAGTATCCTGCAGCTTCTTCGTGGGAGGAACGATGTAAACTACGCCTTCATGCTAAGAACTATCTCATCATAAGAGATACTTTGTATCGTAGGAGGGTAGATTCATTTTTGCGTCGATGTCTTACCCATGAGGAAGCGGAGATTGTCATGAATGATGCCCATAGTGGAGCATGTGGGGGTCATTTATCTAGGTTAGCAACAGACTAGAAGATACTACATGCCGGTTATTTCTGGCCCACGATCTTCAAGGATTGTGTGGAAGCCGTGAAGCACTGTCATCCTTGCAGCTTTACACCAGGAAGATGCAGTCACATCCTGCTCCGTTATTTCCCATTGTCTCGGTGGGTCCCATTGTCTCAGTGGGTCCTACTGGGGGGCACAAATATATCATTGTTGCTGTAGACTATTTTACGAAATGGAAAAAGGCAATGCCCACCTTTAAAGCCGATGAGAAAATAGCAGCTTTATTCGTGTTCAATCAAATTATAGCATGGTTTGGTAGACCCAAGGTGATTGTCACTGACCATGGCAGTCATTTTTAGAATAGCATGATGATAGAACTGACCACTATGCTTGGATTCAGATAAGAACATTCATCTTCGTACTATCCTCAAGAAAACGGTCAGGTTGAGGCTGTTAATAACACTTTGAAGACTATCTCAAATGTACTATTGATGCAGCCCATTCTAACTGGCACATCATGCTATACCCCGCACTTTGGGCGTATCGAACTAATGTAAAAACTGCTATGGGTTTCTCCCCCTTCCAACTCATTCATGGAGTGGAAGCCGTTACCCCGGTTGAATGTGAAATACCGTCTTTGAAAAATAGCTATTCATGTGTTACCTGATACGACGAATCTTGAGGAACGTATTATACATTTAGAACATCTTGATGAGCAGCGTAGAGATGCGTTGATAGAAAATAAAGGTCACAAAAATAGGGTCAAAAGCCAATATGATAAATTGGTCAAGCCTCAGAATTTCTCTAAGGGGGAACTTGTTTTGCTCTGGGACCAAGACAAAGAACCCTTGGGGTAGGAAAATTCAAGTCCACGTTGTTGGGGCCTTATGTTGTGTCAAAGTTCTTAAAGAAGGGTGCATATGAATTGATAGATTTTGATGGGAATAAGCTGCCTGAGCCTAGAAATGGGCTCTACTTGAAGAAGTACTATGCTTAGGCTTAGCACTTTTTCTTGTATTTTATTGTATGTATTTTTATGTACACTAGTTCGACGGTTTGTGTTTTTTTATAACATCTATTGGTTGTTTCAGATGTCTTTCGAGAGGTTCGTAGGTTTCGCTGATGGCGCCAGTCACCACACTTGTAATCTAGCTTTAGTGGCATGGGTCATTTATTCTCCCTTAGGATAGTTAGTTTCCTCAGGAGGTGCTTGCTTAGGTCATGCTTCTAATAATGTCGCTGAGTATAGGGTTGTAATTGAGCTTCTATGGGATGCTTTGTCACGTGGTATCACTCAGCTGGAAGTCCGACTGGACTCTCAACTGGTGGTTTCCCAGCTCAATCGAGCTTATCAGGTGAGAAACCCTATTCTATTACATCAGTTTATGCAAGTTAGGTTATTGGAAAGAAATTTTGAATTCATTACACTCAATCATATTCCAAGGAATCAAAATTCATTAACTGATGCATACACTAATTACATCTTGGATTGGCATTTAACACATTTTTCATAAAAATATACAACATACACATAAAAAACATTTGTAAATAATCGACAAACTATATATATATGTGAATATCTGTCCATAGATAGGTCGAGTCTCTGATCCTCAGATCTAGTCATAACTGTATAATATACAAAATATGGATCATAGTCCATCAAATGCCCTAGATCTAAGCTGGACCACCCCAGTCTCCCTGTACTCTGGCTTCTTCAGCCTCTTCAGCTTCAGCAACCTCAACAACATCTATGTATACTAAAACTGCTCTGGCTACCTGCCTCAAAAGGTGTATCCAGATAGGTGGTACACCAACCACAAAATCCTGCATGATGGCTAGGATGTGCTCAATCCGTAAGGTGGGTACTCTTTGGGTAAGCCTGGCCAGCTTCCCCTCGAGGACCCTAATCAATCCCTGGTCTTCTCCTAAAACATGATGTACACACATGCGTGGATGCCCTTCAGGGTGGACTGGTCCAATATCTACATTTTGACATGTTTATAGGATTAGAACTCTTATACATATGTATATATCTCTATATTTAAAATTCATAAAAATTTGAAAATTTGAAAATAAAAAATTACCTAACTCTCCCCATGCTCCTCCTGGAGGGAGAGCGAGGTCTGGATCACCACGAAAATCCATCACAGCATATGGAAACTACTCTAGTGCTGGCAACTGCCACTCCCACCAAAAGTAGAAGTCATCATCAAATACACTCTACACATAACCACCTCCTCCCTGGTGGAGGAAGATATCTCTCCATCTACTCAGCCTAGGCTGACGAGGAGAACGAACAGGTAGGGGTATTGCAGGGCTTAATCCTGGAAATCTCTCTCGAAGAAGGCTACTAGTATGCTAGAATATCCAAAGTTCTTCCTCCTTCCTCTCTTGTAGTCAGAGAGTTGTTTTCTCAAAATCAGGATAACTCCTGAGCACCAATCATACAAGGCCCCCTGCATGCAATACACAACTAACCTCATCTGGTTCCGTGTAGTAAGATGAAGAGAAGATGATCCCGCAACCCTCACTATGGTACTTGTCAATACTTGTAGAGGAATATCACATATGTGTACAATAGGGATGCAACTCCCTCTCTTTTGGGTACCTAGTGCGTAGTATATGTCAATGTAGTTTTGGACACTTAGAGGGTCACCGCCTCTGCTAGTTTCCTCCAAGTTGACTGGAGCTCCTCGTCGTGACAGATCGGTAATGAAATAGATATCCTCTGAATTAATTTCCAAGGATTCACCTTGAAGGTCAAACATGCCCAAATCATGATCCCAGTAATTTATCATGAACTCTAGCAGGCGGACATTGGCTCGCATAGGTGATGTACAATTTTTTTTTAACAATCCACTTGAACATAAAACATTCACAGAGGGGGCATCTTGGAGTGCTTCTTGATCCATATCTTCATGCTCACACTCCCTTCACTCAAGAACCATCTTCAAACCTAGTAAAACAAGCACTACAAACCTTTAGTTTCATGTAAAAATTCAAAATTTTGACCCTATATACTTCTTTTCTCCTTCACGTAGCATACACAAATGTCTAGTTAGGCATGTCATGTGCTGTATGCGACTGTCCTTAGGGAAACTCACGTACATAATGCGTGTACGCGAGTTTTGCTATAGCGAACCCGTGTACACAATGTTCCTTTGTTGAGGGCACTCAAAAATATAAAATTTGGACTCAATTTTGAAATTTGCTAGGATCAAATTGAAGAGCTTGGGGTGTAGTCTTACTTGACACTTGCAGAATTGGATTTGTTCCACCAAATTGTCCACACCGATCAACTGAAGGTAGAGGTGAAAACTTGTCTTTTTGGCTAAAATTCAAAATTGTGAGTTTTATTTATGTTTTTGAACTATTTATAGAAATTATATTTCTCAAGTGGGTTTTTTCCCTATAGTTCATAATTCATCAAACTAATACCATATATTTTTGCCCTGTAACAGGTTTATCATCGTTCTAAGGTGTTTTTTTCTCATATAGGATGGTTGTTCATGTTTTCACATGCATTTTTCATCTATACTTACTCCATCTTAAACTTAGCAATCAACATTTTAACCACAGACTATGGTATCTTTAACCATTAGCTCTTTGTCTTTATCATTGTTCTTTCGTGAAGAGGGCCTTTCTATCATGAATATCCTCATTTAGAACGTATGTTGTCTTTCGATACTCATGCTACAACTATCTTAGGTACAGGGGAATCCTTTTAGATATTTTTCAAGCCAAATGGAGCCTCATTTTGGTCTCTTTTTACAAGCTATCCCTTTATAGGACTCCCCTACCTTATGGAGTTTCTTTAGGCCCATGTCTAACTCCTTAAAATAGACTTGACTGCTGAGTTAACTTGTCCGTTCAAGGTCATTAAGAATATGTGAATGGGCATCCGCATTGGTGGTAGGTTATCTCTTTCTCAGACCATGTGGAATAGCACGAGAAATGATCACTCTCTTTTCTACGGAATTGAGAAGAGTATTCTCAGGCATAGGTTTATCACTTTTCCATACCTGAGGGACTAAATTTACGGAAAATGAACGCCCGGTCTGAGCTTAATTTTCTCTTTTTCATGCTCTGGACCTAAACATGAAAAATATTCTGAGCGTACTTTATGTCTTTGTCATGCTCGTTAAACACTAAGAACAAGGCATCGAGTTTATTGTTGTAAGCCCCATTTCTCGTACTCAAATGGATCTTTTCGAGTGATCTTGATTTCCTTCACACTCGTAAAACTCAAGCTATATGCTACTCTTGAAGGAGCATTGGGTAGGTGGTAATTTAACCTTTTTTGGACCTCCCTGACTAAGTACGAAAAAGGTTCACCTTTTATTCTATGAAAGTTAAGAGAGTTCTTCTATGGTATGTTTTGTACTTTTTCGGCCTCAGGAGACTAAATTGGATGAAAAAGGACCCCTCGGAGTCTTCTTTGGAGTTTTCAGACTCTCTAAATGTGAAAACACCAACTGAGCATGTGCTAGTTCAGCCTCATTAAATTTGTGAATCAATGACACTATCAGGCAATATTCCTTCTTTTCTTCAAGCTTGTTAAAAAATGGAGAGATTCGAGTTGACTTTCCTAGACTCGTTGAAATTTAACAGGGAAGGTAAGGAAGAAGTTTTCTTTTGGTTTTCAGTTAGTGGCAACATGTCATCCTTGAACATAGCACTCTCTATTTTTTCCAATACTCATGTCTTAGTGTTCACTTTCAGTTCAGCTATTACTTCGAGTTTTTTACTCCTCCTCTTGTTAGTTCTACCTGGGGAATTTGATCATGTCTCCTACATGACAGATAAGTCTAGTTGTTCTATCTATAAAGTTAAAAGATACCTTGGGTCATCTCTGTGTTGTGCTCACTGTTCAAGGATTTAACTGAATGTCTGATCTATATCCTGATCCCATCATTGTCATATCTGTTATCACTTGTGTCTCCCTTCCTTTACCCAGTTCCTAGTCACTCTTGTGATCTGTTGGAGGATCTATTTGCCTTCCTTATCATAGTATGGTTCCACATCATCACTTCTTGATGACGAATACCTATATTTTTGACGATTGTACCTCAGGATTCACTTTCATTATTGGTGAATTCCTTTGCTTCAGTTGTTGATTATCACCTATTGATCGACAATCTGTTGAATCCGCTCCATGTTTGACTCCAATAACATCTATTCACATTTCTGGGATTGTACTGGTTCTTTGGGATTGTTTATGAAGACTTTAGTTTCCTATTTATGGACTAAGTTGTGCAAGAATATGTTGTACCTATTTACACAGCTTCCAGATCTTTGAAGACTCATCATTATTGTATATTGTGGCTTCGATCCACCTTTGTAATATACATGGTCTTGTACCCGTATTATATGATGTACTCAAACTTTGTAAAGGAGCTAGTGTTCCAGTATATTGAACATAGCATCCTCAGATATGACTTTGTATATGACATTATTATGTATTTGTTTCAGGTACTACCTCTACTCCATTGGATTTCTGAGTTCTCCAAAGATAATGATTATAATGTATTTCGGCCATCACTTCCCTCTGACCTCACACATTAGGGGGCCTCTGTTATCAACCTAAATGGCACTTCTATGTCCGAGTGCTGACACTTCATATGTTGATAGACAAAAGGACACTTATGGATTGAAGGTTTCCTAAACACTATAGATGGGCATGACATGAGATGCATTCACTATCCAACCAGCTTTCCATTTTACCTTTCTATATGTTGATTTCCATACGTGACTATCTCCACAACAAATCGTGTACATATGCAACTATCTCCACAACATCCCACGTGCTGTACGTGAGTATCTTCATTGGAACCCACGTACAGATTTGTATGTGGGTTTCCCTTATAGCAACTCACGTGTCATATGTGGGTTGCCAGTATCAATATTCACATACAAATCCATTCGACATTAAAAATAATAAAAAACGATTAATGGAGATTTGTTGAGCCCTAATCATTAACTATCTCAATTGTCTCAACCTCCTCAACCTTTGAAACTGCCCTATTTCCCAAAGTATAAATAGAGGCCTTGGGGAGGGCATTAATGAATCATACTTAGAGAGAAAATTTATGCTGGTGGTATATCTTCAGAAGTATTTGGAGCAATAGAACTCATAATCCTTTGGTTGCAGAGGAGTCCTTGTCTCAGGCGTTGGGTTTTACACTTATCTCATTCACTATTGTTAATAAAGAGAATTCTTCTTCCAACTTTGTGTAGAGTCTCTTTCATGTATCATGTTTGATGAATATTTTTGATTAAGCACTCTATATATTGTTCATCTAACTTGTCATATATACATGTATAAGATTGTACTTGGAGAATTTGATCTTTGCAGGTGAAGGAGGTGCATCCCTGAAAGCTTTGGAGAGAAGCAGAGTGGGAGAAGAGAAAGCTTGGATCAACCGTCGTTAATCGGGTGAGTTCAACATTTCTTCCTATTCCTTTTCTGTACTTTAAAGCTGATTTTCTGCAAGTTTTAGAAGTACGTTGGTAACCCCATACCCTAGGTTATAAGGGTGTTTATTCCTGAACAAAACTTTTGCTTCCTTAAGGTTCACTTGGACCTTGGTAACCAAATGTTCCAAGTCCATCAACAAATCAGGCCCTAACATGAGCCGATCCGTCGGGTTGTCCCAAGTAACCGGTGTCCTACACTTGTGTCCATAGAGTACCTCAAAGGGACTCATCTTGGCGGAATCATGATAACCATTGTTATACGGAAACTCTGTGAGATGCAAGTAATCCTCCCAAATCGTGGGATTGTTCATGACATACATTCGGAGCATGTCCTTGACAATTTGGTTTACCCTTTCACTCTACCCGTTTATCTGTAGGTGATATGTAGTGCTGAAGTTCAACCCTGTCTCCAATCCAGAGAATAAAGATCTCCAAAAGTTCCTTGTGAACTTAACATCTCAATCCGAGATAATTACCTTGGGTATCGCATATAATCTAAATATCTCTTTCAAAAATATATCAGCAATGTTCACGGCCTTGTAGGTCGATTTTAGAGGAATGAAGTGTGCTGCCTTTGACAACTTGTCGATGAACAAAAAAATAGAATCATTTTGCTTCTTAATTTTCGGTAAACCGGTGATAAATTCCATACTAATAACTTCACACTTCCATTCTGGGATGGGTAACAACTGCAGAAATCGTGCAGGATGCTGATGCTCAGCCTTGACTAGCTGGCACTCCTGACATTTTGCAATAAGCATTGCAATGTTAGCCTTTAACTTAGGCCATAAAAAGTGTCTCTTGACAGCGGATATCATATTTTTATATCCTGGGTGGCCCGAGTAGGGTTCCCTATGAAATTCTATGAGGATGTTGGACCGAAGGTCCCCTCCATCTGGCACATACAAGCGTTCCTTGGACCATAGTAGTTTGGATTCATCGACCTTGTATTCTTTTTGTTGTTGAAACAACCTATCCTCATGGAATTTCTTGAGGATCTCTACATAGAAGGGATCAACTTTGTTGGCCGCTCTAATCTTCTCATGCAAATCTACATCATTTTGAATCAAAGTCACCTTGTAAATCTTGTGAGTTCATCGGATTAAAGAACCAGTAACCCTATTCTCCTTGCCCTTAATGTTCTTAAGCTTGAAATGGTACTCGCTTAGGAAAGCCAACCATCTAGATTGCCTTGCATTCAGATCTGGTTGATCAAATAAATACTTCAGACTCATATTGTCTGTCTTCAGAAGGAAATTCCTTCCCATGAGGTAGTGCCTCCACATCCTCAAAGCATTGATGATGGCTGCTAACTCAAGATCATACGTAGGGTAATTTTTCCCATGTTCTTTCAACTTTCGCGATTCGTAACAGATCGCGTGATAATTCTACAAGAGGGCTCCTCCAAGTCCTTCCTTTCTTGCATCCGTGCAAACAACGAAATCCCCATCGAGATCCGCAATCCACAACACAGGTGCGGTCATCAAAAGTTGCTTAAGCTTTTGAAAACTTTCTTCGCACTTGTCAGTCCATATGAACTTATTTGCTTTCTTCTGCAAATCCGTGATGGGGCAAGTGATCCTTGAGAATTTCTCAATGAACTTTCGATAATATCTCACTAATCCCAAGAATGACCCAATGTCAGTGACAATAGTAGGGGTAGGCCAATCCTTTATGGATTTAATCTTTTTTGGGTCCACAAGTATCTCTATCTTGGAGATAATGTGACCTAGATACTGTATCTGCAGTTTGTAAAAATCACATTTACTAAAATTAGCATAAATCTAGTGTTTTCTTAACACTTGTAGTACTACACGAAGGTGTTCTTCGTGGTCCTCTTTATTCTTGGAATAAACCAGAATATCGTCAATAAATACTAGGACAAACTTATCCAGATACCTAATGAATATGTTGTTCATCATACACATAAAGTTCGCGGGTGCATTGGTCAACCCGAACAACATCACTACAAACTCATAGTGCCCATACCTTGTATGAAAGGAGGTTTTGTGAATATATTCGTTGTGAATCCATACCTGATGGTATCCAGATCACAGGTCAATCTTTGAAAATATTCTCGCTCCTCCTACTTGATCGAACAAGTCATCGATCTGGGGGAGTGCGTAACGGTTCTTTATAGTCATTTTGTTCAACTGATGGTAATCAGTGCACATCTGCACTGTACCATCCTTCTTCTTTATGAACAATATCGTTGCTCCCCAAGGGGACACACTGGGTCAGATATACCCTTTCTCTATTAATTCCTGCAATTGCAGTTTGAGTTCCACCAACTAAGGTGCACTCATGCGATAAGGGGCTTTGGAGGCCGAAACTGATCCTGGGGTCAGCTCGATGGAGAAGTCTAGGTCTTTTTTCAGAGGTAATCTAGGGATTTCCTCAAGAAACACATCCTTGAATTCTTGAATAATGGGGAAGTCTTCTATGCATTGTTCCATATCGAAATCTATGTCTCGGATGTTTACTACAAACAACTTGTATCCCTTCCATTTCTTTGCTTGTAAGGCAGATATTTGTCTTACAGAAACTTTCTTTGGAATTCCATGAACCTTCACTTGGTTCCCTAGGCTATCAGTACACAAGATAGACTTGTGTAAACAATTGAGCATGACATGGTGATGTTCTAGCTAGTCCATGCTGATAAGTACATCGTACAATCCTAAAGGTAGGATGTTCAAGTTTACCTTGCATTCTTTAACAATTTCTGAAACCTTTCATTTCTTACCTATGGCTAACTGAACCAACCAAGGAAAATCATGCTTTACTTTACCTAGTTTGCATATATCAATAATTTTAGGTGCAACATAGCTCTGAAAAGCACCGGGATCAATAAGTATTTAAACAAAAGTGTTCAATATCTTACCTTCTATCTCGACCATCATAGCTTGATGATCTTCCTATCAACCATCCAATGTTGCATAGATCTGGGGCATTCCAGCTATGTCCTCTATAGATGGTTCTTCTTGTAATTTGTGCAAGACCCCATCGGTCTTGTTTTTACAAGCGCGGGCATAATGAGGTCCGCTACATTTCCAGCACTTGATCTGTAGTGGGGTAGAATTGGATCCACTTGCTACTGGTTTGTTAACATTAGCAGCTCGTACATAAGGCTTTGTACCAGGTTTATTAAAGTTCCTGTTTGCTTGAAAGCTATTATTCTTCTTTCGGTATGGCTGTGTGTTGGACCCAAGTTTGTGGTTATCAAAGAAGTTCTTAGACTTGTATTGGTTTCAGTTCAGGTTCTTCTACCTCAGCTGTCCATGCTCATAATAGAGCCTAGCTTTCTGTAGCGTGGTATCCAAAGTCTTAGGCATGTCAAATTCAATCCTGTCCTGAAAACTGGGAGGAAGACATCCTAGGAATTGTTGGATATTTACCTTTTCTTCCTTGATGTAGGGTACATAATGCAACAGATCTATAAATATGTTAATAAACGCATCCATAGTCATGGATCCCATGTGTAGTTCGTGAAACTCTCACTTTTCGGTCAAAGAATATTTCCGACATATATTTTTCTTGGTTTTTCGGAAGGTATCCCAGTGTATTTCCTATAGCTCATCTTTCTTGGTGTGTTTTAAATCTCTCCACCATCTTGCTACTTGTCCATTCAAGTTATAGATGGCAAGCCAAGCCTTCATTTCACTTGAATAAATATGAACCTGAAAGTACTTACTCATGCCCAACAACCACTCTTAAGCCTTTTCCCCCATGTTTACTTCACTTTCATAGGTCGGGGCTCTTATTTTTTGGAACTACCCCTGAATACTGTCATTACACTTTTGCTTCTTTCTCTGTGGAGAAAGTCAGTCACCACTAAAAGGACTGTGATGGTCTTCTTTAGTTGCTTCAGGGTACATTCTTTTTCCTCTTTTCTTGGGCTGCTGGCCTGTTTTGGGTAAGGTTCTCTTTTGGAACTGTTTATCGATGGAGTAGGTTTACCTTGCGGGCTTCCTCTTGTCATATTTCTCAGTAAGGCTTCATTTATAGCTTGTTGTTCCTTCCTTTCGTTCAGGCTGTCTTCTCTAAAACTTTTCAATTCAGCTTGAAGACTGTGTAAAGTTTTCAAAACATCAGATTTTATCTCTACCACCAGCTCTACTTCCAAAGTGGGGATGGTCATCTTCCCTTGACGACTGTTTTCTTCCTCAATATTCATAGACTGAATAGTGGTGTAAAAATTTCCTGTAATCACAATTTTTTTTAAAATGACAGAAAAATTTCTGTTAGTAACATTTTTAAGAATCATACTTTATTTTCTCTGCGTGAATGCTTAGTGTGCCCATAGGTCTCTTACTATTGAAATTAGGCTTTGATACCACTTGTAATGTCCCCAAAAATTGAAAATAACTTTTTTTTATAGGCTAGTAAATACTACCTAGATAGAACATTATTTACTTACGGAACTCTATCGTACACTCTATGTATCTCTGTTTAGTCGTAAGCTATTCTTATATTCTGTTGTTTATATTTCAGTCATTAATTTTAATCTATTTTAATTATGATGTTGTACTGTTGTTTACTACTTAGAAATACGTTTACACTTTTGTCGCTTATGTGTGGTCATTGGATTTATATGCTCCATCCTTTCTGCATTGCCACACTTGTTAATTATGGAGTCCTAACTTAACTTTGTTTGTGGAAACAAAGTGGGCATAGTGATGGGACTTGTTCTCCCATGATGGTTTGAGAGGTAAAGTATTACTTTCCTACACAGGCTTACTTAGTTCAATCGAACTAATGCACCTCTTTTATTTACATGTAGTTCAAGCTTGCAACGGAAACTTGTACCAAGTGTACAGAAAGTTGTGACCTTGAAGATCATACTGTTGGTTGACTTTGGTTATCTTATTGACTCCGAATTATAATAGGTATAGTTACTTTTCTTGTCAATTTAATTATTATTGCTAAAGCTCTTGTCCAGTAATTATGCTTCCATTGGATCTTTTAAATTCTTCATTTCATATCTTGGTATTAATTATGATTTATGTTTTAGTCTATTAATAATTATTAACTTCTCTTATATTTTCCATTTTGCAGGTTAGATACGCGGCCTTCAAAACCCAACCATTGATTTGTAAGGGTTAAAGTAATTAACATGTCATACCATATGCCATGCTCGCTAAGAAAAAGCTTAATACTTAATTGTATGGTGTGAAGTTTATTTCTTCATCCTAAGATTCATATGTTATTATGTCTTGAACCCTATGGTGGATTACATTATTTTAAATACATAATTGTTGGTTGACTTAAGGCTAGCATAGACCATAAATGGACTTTGCACTTAAACCCTGTCATTGTAATATAATAACCTTGCTTATAGTGTATTTGTAATGTTACAAGGTGTTATAAAATATGGTGGTGAAAACTATAATGTATGGTATAAACCATACGATAGTAGGGTTTAAGCCTTCATGTGAGAGGTGGTCATACGTTGTAATGCAGGGAAACATAAACTATAGGGAGTGGGTTTTGTATGGGTTTAATGGTTTCCAACTGGTGCATTCAATGCGTTTGGAGAAACATGACAGCCTTCCCTTAGGCTTGGATCACAATGGTTGTGTGTTGTTTGTCATTTGGGGTTTTGCACTTTGGCTCTGTGCAAGGGGAAGACCATGGAGGAGACCTCTAGACTGAGAGGTATGTCCTCGTTGGGTTTATATGCCTGGATATTGGTTTGGTTTATTGTTTGTTCATGGCCATACTTCTCATCCCTCGTTTGGCTTTTGTTTTGGAGGTGCTGAAAGGGAAATGAGGAGTAGCATGGCTTTACTTCTATGGGCTCCAAAAATTTGCACTCGTGGCCACGGTAAGCCTGAGAGTGAGTTTTTACTTGCTACCTTTCGGCCCTCTTGGGAATACTGCACATAGATTGTTGCTTGGTTGGAGTTTTGTGTTGTGGGTTTCGATGTGGGGTTTACATTTCGTCTTTGGGCATATGATTACAGACTTGGTTTTATTTTAACAATGTTGAAAAGGCTTCGGCCATGGAGTGAAGTCGCACTCCCTTTGGTTCTGTGTAAATGGATGCATACTGTTTTTATTATTTGATTTACCATGGTTTAATATTATGATGTGCATAGCACAATTTCGCTGTGTTATTCTTTTGTTATGGTGGATTTATGTGGGCATTCGTCGGCTTGAGGGTTCTGTGTGTGACGACGTTACTTATCTTTTATTGTAACAATGGACAACATGGGTATAGGCCATTCCGTGAATGGTATGAGCCTTTCCCACAGTGCTGCGATAGTATAATGTAGGGTTAAAATGGTAGGACTATGTATTAAATTAAAAGTTGGCCAAGGCCGTGACTTATGTGAGTGCCGTGCATTCGTTGGTTTCATAGAGGCCATGGTTTTAAATACCCTTGATGGAGTTTGTTGTTTATAATGTATTGGATGTATTTTAATAACCACGGCCTACATATGTTTTGATGTATAGCGTGGCCTATGTAAAAATGGTTATAGGATTTGGTTGTCATTTTGTATATGCATTACTTATGGTTTGTTATTATGGCTTTGCCTTGGGTCTGGACATCCATAGGAATCAATGTCGGGACTTCTATTGGAAAGCATGGTTTTAATGTAACGAGTTGTAATGAATGGTATTTTAATAAAAAAAAGCAAACTGGGCTTGCATGCCCACAGGATTCGATTTCTGTCCTTGTTTGCAATACATAGATTTATAATATGATTTTGATATTATTTTAATAGGATATGATTACTGTAAAGATGTATTATTTTAATTTGGATTATGATAATGTTGATGAGTTATGTAATTTTGTTTATGGTTATGTATAGATGGAAAATGGATAGAATTGTGGATTCTTTTGTATGAATAATGAACAAATATTTGTAAATGACCACATGGATGGTCACGATGCTTCCTTTCTTTATTTAGTTATGATAGTGATCAGTTTAAAATCAAATTTTCAACACTAGTATAATCTTATTATGAT
>LPNX010780615.1:539728-598029 GCA_001517045.1 Pseudotsuga menziesii | reverse complement strand
CTTACTCCTATGATTAAATCTACTATAATCTGAACATGTCTCTACTGACAAATGTAATATGTCAGTAGAGTTATAAATAATAGGTGAGCAATAAATAGCAGGTCTAGATTTACCTAGTTTACAGTAATGATTTCTGGATATTGAATGAATACATAAACAAACTTTAGAGATGAAATCCTATCTATATACAACCTATGATAATATTTACAACCATAGGGAGTATTGAAGAAAATACAAACCCTAGCAGAGTCTAGCCAGAAAATCAAATACATAGGGTTAGTAGATATATTGAAAACATTTAGCTAACATATCCATCATTTAATCTAGGAGATAACATAGGCAGTCTAGGGTTATATTTTAAGAAATGTAACCATAGGAGATATGGACAGAACCATAATTTCCAGGGTTAATAATATATAAATGGCATTTATATAAAGCAACCATCATTTACCCTAGAAATGAACTTGACATACTAAGAAATCATACCTGTAATTATTTTCTTCGTGAAGCTCCTTTAATGGTTGAGCCTGCATACTTTTTAAATAACCAACATTATCAATTTAAGACAAATATGACCTCTGATTTTGATGACCAAATCACTTGGGAACTACCATGTTCCTCCCAACCATGACCCATAACCGTTCCTGCTTCTAATCCGGATCCCCCCGAGTTGGAATCCAACATGCAAGTAGCTTAGAGCTCATAGGGTAGGGTTTCCTAACTGGTATTCAGTTCTGAATCAATCCTCTTTTCCTTACAAGAGATAGTTCTTCAAGAAAACACTTGAGATAAAAAACAGGCAGAATAATAATTCTCCAAGATTAAAAAAATAAGAACCCAAAGCCTTTGCTTGGCTTCGGTATTTATAGACAGTTTTTTTAGACAAAGGGACAGTTAAATAAAGAAACCTTGGTTTCTTCATTTAACCCTTTTTAATTACTGGGGTAATTTTCAATACTTAACCTAGGAAAAGTTTAACTAGTTCCTAGTTAAACTTTCATAGGTTTTATACTATTTATTAATCCTTTAATAGTAAATAATAATCGATGGAGCTTCTCTTCTTTCTTTTATTTAATTATATATTAAATCATAATTAATTATTTATACTTACTATGTATAAAATACATAGTATTATAACACTTGTTAACATTTGTCTCCAAGCATCATATACCATGATCCCTCGACTAAATGACACTTCTTCATTAAGGTCAAGTAGGTAGATGGTTTATGTCTACTAGGCTAGGTAACTCTAAATATCCTTGCATATTGGATTTCCCTCGTATAACATGGTATCTCTTCAGTACTTTGACGAGAATACCGAAATTCAAAATTTCATTTAATCACTTATAAATAAGTATGATGAGATCAATATTTTCTTGAGTCATTTTTACTTGGAAGTTATTAAATTCTTTTCAGTAACCACTAGTGCTTACCAAAGCCCATACTCAACACCTATAGCAGGCAGTTACAAACATAGTGCAATTCCAAAGTTTTCTCTCAACACTAAATGCTAGGATGTATTTGCACGATACACCTAGGGATACAATGGCCAAGGATCCAATGCTCTAGAGCTTATGCTCAACATCAACATGGAAGACTCCAAGGCTTATTCCAAACACATCCAATTATATTCTCATGTGTTTCAAAGCTTCTCTCTCAACACAAAGGTAAGTACTCATGTGTTCCATAGATTCTCACTCAACACAAAACATGTCGTCAATCATGTGCTTCAGGGTCCACGCCCAACACAAACAAGCATATATTAGAGGAATTTTGGGGTCTAAAATGGGCCTCCTAAGGAAAATAATAAAATAATAGTTAAAATAATAAAATAATAGTTAAAATAATAAAATAATATTGATTAATTTTGGAGGAAGAAAGAAAAAAACTACTTTTTGTGTTTGTATTTTCGACATATCTCCCTGTGTTTTTACTCAAATTTCTATCAAGAGAGCTCATTGGATGTGGAATTTGATTCCGCATCCAATGAGTACCCACACTGCATACTTTTGATGGACCCCGCTACCCCGAAAACAAGAAATACCTGAAAAAACATGATGATGACATCATCATCACGTTTTTTCATGTATTTCTTGTTTTTGGGGTAGCAGGGTCTGTCAAAAGTATGCAGTGTGGGTACTCGTTGGATGCAGAATCAAATTCTGCATCCAACGAGCTCTCCCGATCGAAATTTGAGTAAAAACACAATGAGATATGTCAAAAATACGAACAAAAAAAGTAGTTTTTTTTAATGACAAATATGTTAATTCAACCATTATGGTTGACTTATTTTATTGAAATTCTATTGGTTCTTGAATTCCAACTCACAAAAACTTATTTTCGCACGTTTTCTTATAAGGCCCATTTTAGACCCCAAATTTCCTCTAATGTGACATATATCATCAATAATTGGCTTTCGCCCAATATATAAAACAAATCATCATGTTCATATGCAGTGGGGTCCTAGACCCAATATAAAATAAAAACATCAAGATAATCATCATAATCAATAGACACATGCCTATAAGTGTTAGGTCCAAAATTCGGGATATTACAATCAATAATAAAGATGTACAGATCAATAGTTTGTTACATATATGAAGTAGCAATACATGAAGGAAAAAATACTATTTAGGAACTCATTACTAACCTGAGATGTGACCAATTGTATTTTTTTTCTTTCATTCCCTCCACCAATATCATACGTGACATATTTTAATGACTACAAGTTCACTTCATGTCTCCCAAGTTCATGCTCATTGGTGACATGTATGCATTCGTCCAAAAAATGCCATTCCACCACACCTTGGGCATCTCCCATCTACGCAAGGCCTTTGATAAAATGTCCAACCTTATGTCCTACACAAGATGCTATGGATAAACTCTCTAGATGATGCCGATGGCAATGTAGTTGAGCATTCCTGCACAAGAGTGTTATGAAAAACATGCAATATATGTATAAATGTGTCATAATAATAACTGTACTCAATGTGATATCAACAACAACATGTGTTACGGGTTGTGTTTATTTTAACATAATATGGTTTTCATTTCACGAAGGATCTTTGGCCCAAGTTAATTTCATTATGTTCATGCCTAAATCTATCATATAATTCTATTTGTGTCATGTCAAGAAAATGTTTAATTCCAGGGCTCATGATCCCTTGAACCCCTTCTCAATTTTAGCACATCTTTTTGGTTGGATGAAGGTCTACTATTGTCATGCCAAAACGCCTGCATCAGTCCCTTTACCACATCAATGAGATTCATATCGGAGCATGGAAACCTGCCAACAAACACTAGTACAAAAGCGCAGATTTTTCCACGGAGGTTTTCCACGTTTCTTACTTTTTGGTGTAAAATCTGATGTAACAGGAACGAGGCGTCGCTGTATCCACGCCTAGCCATTGGTGTATCCATGCCGGGACTCTTAGACGTCGCTGTATCCATGCCTAAACTGTTGGACTTCGTTGTATCCACGCCTAACCGTCTCTATAGCGACAACACCGTCTTTTGTTGACTTTTTACAATGGTCAAGTGACATCCATGAGGCTAATTACGCATTGCAAAGTGTGATCATTAATTCCAACGGTGATGGTCATGAACATAATATTAGACTTCCTTGGTTATTGACGGAGCAACAAAGCAATTCTGTAAAAGAGGTCATTCGAAAAATCAGGTTTCCCACGGGCTTTTCGTCAAACATACAAAATATCTTAACGAAAAAAGGTAATTTTGGTGGGGTTAAAATGCATGACTGGCACATATTCATTAAGG
This sequence comes from Pseudotsuga menziesii, assembly GCA_001517045.1. Taxonomy (NCBI): domain Eukaryota; kingdom Viridiplantae; phylum Streptophyta; class Pinopsida; order Pinales; family Pinaceae; genus Pseudotsuga; species Pseudotsuga menziesii. The sequence continues at coordinate 594,252 of LPNX010780615.1, read as the reverse complement.
TAAATATAATTAGGTTTTAATATATTTCAGCCTTATTTGTATGCATTATTTTGTTAATTTTATTCTCTTATTTGAAAATAAATACTAATTATATGTTTTTTGTTACAGTATGTTCTTCCTTTATCTCTCCCAGATGACTTGGACAACAACATAAAACAAATTATTTATGTTCTTGGCAAGTACATGAGGTAAGTAATGAGGAATATGGAAAATGTACCTCTTTTGTGATTGATATGTAACTACTACATTTCGATCCAAAATCCGACGGCGCGTGGATTTCTCTTTTTAAACTTACCAAAAATCACAAGGATAATTTTTTTTTTTGTAAATTTGGCCACAAGTGTTGCTTAAGTGACACTTGTAGTACTACATTTCGATCCAAAATCCGACGGCGCGTGGATTTCTCTTTTTAAACTTACCAAAAATCACAAGGATAATTTTTTTTTTTTGTAAATTTGGCCACAAGTGTCGCTTAAGCGGCGGATTTTCTCATAACCGTCGCTTAACCGACGGCGCATTAGGAAGCGTCGCTTAAGCGACGGCTAGTCCGTCGCATATCCGACGCTTAGGTTATGGGTTTTTTTGTTTTTTTTTACTCCATCGATTTGATTTTGAAATTCCATTATAACCAATACAAAATGGTTGGTAAATTCACCAATATTCTAAATGAAATATCCAATCGAGAAACCTGTATAATCACATAAAATTGCCTCAATATTAGCTTTTCCCAGATACTTTGAGGCTCCATCAAATTTAGTTTAGAGAAAGGGGGATTCATAGTTTGTCGTTTCATCTAATTGATTTCAATTTGAGTGGGGAATAAACTAGATTGAGTCATATTGAAGATTTGAATTCCCTAGAGTTTAAATTTGTGTTGATCCTCTATGAATCTCTTAAGGTCTTATTTTTCCCACTTTCTTGAAGTAGTAGTTTCACCTATATTCCTTATGATCATTTCCTCTATTTATAAAATAAAATAAAATTGACCCCTTGAAATCTTATCATATTTCTCTCTGTCCAAATGTTCCATGTTATCATAACTATGAGAGTTGACCATAATTTGGCTCCTAGTTTTGATTTTAATTACATTCAACCCAGATATAAAGGAGCATAACTATGCCAAATGATGACAAGGTATTCCATATCACTCTTCTCTTGACCCATTCCCATATTGTATTGGAAAAAGAGAAGTTAACAAAAACTTGTTATATCTTGAGGATTTGGATCATAAAAAAGACGGTCCAAAGAATATGTTCCACATGATTTTGTTTGTCTATTAGTAATCATTCCTACTGAAGAATCCAAATATTTCCATCTTTAGAACCCAGTGGAATTTATAGACCACTAATGACTAATTGTCATTTATATTCCACAATGATTCCACTCATGGGAATTTCAAATTCATATTTGAAGTGCATATCTTCAAAATACAATATTCAATATGCAACTTTGGCATGTGCTTATATGTATAAATATATGTTCACTTCACATGGCTATAAAAGGCATAATTTATGTTATGGTCTTCTCTAATACACCCAAAATATATTGTCTTGACCCAAACCATCATATGTCATGAATCTCACACATGATATTCATTCGATTCCTCTTTTCCTTGTAGCCATTCACCCTTACAATCTCATGCATATTTTTAATTTCTAAACAATCCCCAAGGAAATCCATCATTTACCAAGGATTTCACATGCAAGAAGAGAAACAAATTTTAAAGATTTACTTCTAGGGAATCCCACTAGAAAACTAAAAAAAATACTATCTCTAGGTGATCAAAGCATAGTGCAAGTTTCTAATGTCATCGTAGTATCATCCCACCCCATACTTTCAAGCTTATAGAAGTAATCATCTATATTCATAAGAAAGAACTGGTATCTCACCTATACCATAGACACTCAATTACCATGAGATATTATCATGAAAAATTCAATTAATTTCTTGATTAGGTATCATACAATAATTATATATATATATAATATGTGATCCATATTATAATGTTTGTCTATGCATGTGGTAGTAACTAGTCTTCATTATGGGCCTACCCTCAAGACCATATATGAGACATCTTTACCTATAAATTTTCCTTGTTGAAAAAACTTTCATTCATCCAAATAATCCATGATTATTCGTGCATTCCATTAAAATTTATCTCATGCATTTATCTATATCCCTATGTGTTAATTAATTTAGCATAATCACATTTTCAAACTACAAAAATAGAAACACATAGAAATAGAATAGTTCATGAAACATTCCTTCCAATTTATACCCATGGAAAGGGTTCCCGATTCATGGACACACTACCAATAACACATCACATGAAAACATTCACGGCCATAGCTTGCAAGCTCGATGTTGTCATCTACATTTCTTCTTGATTGATGGGCTCTATAAAATGGGCGAGCTCAATTTTTCCATAGAATTGCAGATTCTCATGGTTGAGAAGGGGATGGCCCCAGATGTTTTTACCTACATCAGTTTGATTCAGGGGCTCTCTGATGCGGGTCTGTTGGACGAGGCTCTGGGGAGTATTTCTCTCATGGAAGTTTTGTTGAGACAACAAGGTTAGTATTTTAATCATCCCAGATTTGGAAATCGAAGAAAATATGGGATCGCTGGATTTGGTAATATTCATCATGTGAAAAGAGCCTGAAAATGTATCTGTATTTTTCCTTGGATTAGTTTTGGTCTTGTGAAGAAGAAGTCATTTTTAAGAATATGGACTCAAATTCCATGGAAAATCATGGTGGTAACAACAGCAGTAGTAGCCATGATCATTGCTGGCCCTCTAAGATGCAGGATTGACATTTAAAGAGTCCTTGGGACTAGGAAGGTTGAACAGGGCTTTACAGTACGGCCGGGGATAGGTATGAGAGATTACGCATGGCTGAATGGGTTTATTCAGAAGAGGGTTATAATATTGGGAAGGAGTTATTCCCTGGGACAAACATGGTTCATGAGTCCTCGCCCCTGTCTGAGCTTGTCAAGGCTGCTGGTAATTTTACTGAAGTCATCAACGACTCGAGTTTTTCAGGCAATCATAAGGCACAGTTTCGTCTGTATGTCAAGATTCATCGGAATCCTTTGGCTGAGGGTTTTGTGAAAAACCAAGGCATGGGTTATTGAAGGGTTGGATTGTAGAAGGGGTTGCAAATGGGTTTACTCAGTTGAGCTGGGCATATCTTCTTAATCAGAAAATGGTGGGAACATATATTGCTCAATCTCAGGGGCAGAACACCGGATTTTGTGATCAAAAGATGAATTTGGATTTCAAACCACCAGTTAACTCAGTTGTTCCAGGGTTTGGTGGATGGTGTGAAAGTGAGCAATCCACTGCAGACAGTCAAATGAAGTTGAGGGAAGATGATCCAATAGATCATGTAAATATGGAGAATGGCTTTCTCTCTGAAAATTGCAATTCTGGAGATGAACTTATGAACATTATCTTTAGACAAGTAAGTGTGTTTTTACGAAGCCCTCCTGAGATATGATATAACATTCTAAGCTAGGTCTCTTAATTGTGCTTTTTCTTTATGGTTATTGATGAGCATATACTAATACATTTTGAAAAAATAGGTTTCAACTTACATGGCTTTCAGTCATAGTAGTCTGTTATGCTTTTTTTGGGCACTGATTGAGCCTGTGTTTATTCTCTTTGGCAAATTTGACTTGTATTTTTTTCCTTAATCTAGTTTTCTTAGGTGGATTATTTCCTAGATCTCTGTTTCTGTGAAGCGGCTTGTATTGATACAATCTATGTTTGTTATATATGTTTAACATGCCAGTATTTTATTGTGTATTAAGAAAGTCACTTCAGTCAATTACTGTGAAGCACAAACAACTGTCCTTATTTGTTCTTTGCCTTCCATGACCGTTGCATGCTTTCTCTCTTTCCTTTCTCATGTCATAATGTTGCATGTGGCAAGGTGGGTTTGGACTAGTGGTTAGGGGGTTGGTACTCACAAATTTAATATGTTGGACTTCAATATTATACATCTCAATATCCCTGTAACTACAGCTGACTATATACTGTAACATAAACATTTTCATTTTCACTACTAACAAAACCCCAGATTTTGATTGACGGCAAAATTTAATCTAATTTACTTTGTATGAAACTACCCATTTTCTACCTAAGAAAATTCTATACACAGAATATAAGTTAGAAATATAATTATTAATGCTGGTGTTGATGCTGAACACAGCGGCAGCAAAGGGGTATGAATTTCTATAGAATGTCTTGTTTTATTGCCAATGTTTTGGGTGAAACCATCTAGAATCATCGAACCCTCAACCCCGTGACATCATTGCAGTTTTATGATTATTGATGATGATGCCTTCAAAGATGGCAGTCGTGTCCAATTTTCTTTTCTAGGGTGGAAATTTCTTGAATAGGCAGGTCCTGTTACATTCAATTTATTTTCATCCATGCAGTTTCATGGTTATTGAGGCTGCTGTTCATCTTTAATGGCAAGCGTGCCCAGTTTTCCTTTTTGGGTGAAAATGTCCAGAATTGTCAACTCCTGTGAAATTTGATTTATTTATCTATCTGTGGAATGTTATGGTTATTGAGTTTTTTATTCAGTGATGTATGATTTTCATTTTTGGGCAAAAATGTCTAGAATGTCAACTCTTGTGACATTTGACTTTTTTCCATCCATGCAATTTTATGTTTATGGAGACTCATTAATCTTCGATGTCAGCTTTTTTGTCCAATTTTCTTTTGTGATTGGCTAAGTGAATTTGTCATGGTGTCTGCAGCAGCATGAAGGGATCAGTTTCACATATTGTAATACGGGATGTGATGGTTATCAACCTCTGGAAAGTTGCATGTGAAATGGGTTTGTGCTGGGTGGCAAAGAGGTCTGTGCTATCTGAAGCAGCTCAGATATGGTGTATAATTAAGGTGCTTCAGTTTTTCTCCAATCACTTGTAATCATTGCAGTAGATCCATTCAAAGAGGACTTGTTAACCTTCAACCCCTTCATTACTTCTTGCGGAATTTGTACAACTTACAGTTGCTTGCATATGGTTATTTTCCTGATGTGCATTGAGCCAACATTTCCATATTTTTCTACATGGCTCAGGTTTGCCAACACTAGTAGAAAAGAAGCAAGACGAATGATTAGTTGCAGGAGACCAATTGCAGAGTTTGTAGATGATTAGGAACACTCAGAATTGGTCAGGACAACTAGATATCATCTGGAATCTCTATGAACACTCAGTGTTAAGAATGACTAGAGATCATCTGGAATCTAACCAAGTTGACTACTGTTTCAATAAATTAAAAGCTAAACACTCTTTCGTTGCTATCCAAATATGTCCAGTATTAACCTTTATTGTTTAGATAGTCAATCCATGCTCTTTCAATATAAAACAGTTTTGTTATCTTCCGAAAATTGTAGCCTATTTCGGAATGGAATGGGAGGAGTCCCTTTTTAGTTGCCTCATATATTGTATGTGACGTTTGCAGATTATGAATACTATATAATTATGGTGCAATTAATTCAACTTGCCGTGTTTATATAATTATGGTGCAATTAATTTAAATAAGCCAAACAACTGAATAATTTCCTCTACTATTAAGGGTGGTGAAATAGGTATGGTTTGCAGTTCTCCATCTCCTTTAACTACAATATCGTGTGATGATTTAGATTCTGAAGCTTACCATCTACATTCTCCCTTCTTGTGGTTTAGTACCTTAAAGATTTTTTTAGGTGACAATAATAGTATATCCTCTTACTTGGTTTGCTGCATCTATTGGTACAATGCAATTTCTTTCTCCAGTTATGCTATAATAGTTTCTATCTCTTGTAGGGGATAGCCCCACGGGAATTGGCACTACAAACCAGGCTAAGTATGAACATGTCACAACTACAGAACGTGGATAGTGAAGGACTTGGTGGTTATGGTTGGGTTGGACACTTTCTTGTGATTTCTAAGCTCCAAAAACAAGTTTTCAGTTTATGAGAGGCCTTAAAGCTCCTGCCTTGCAATGCATCAGCAGATTTAGATGAGGTATATTGCCTAGTCTGCCCGTCGCAGGTATAGCATCCCCGTCGTTATTCTTTGGGTTTGCATTTTTTTTTTTTTGAACTTATACAAAGCGTGGATACAGCGACGACCAGGCGTGGATACAGCGACGGCCAGGCGTGGATACAGAGACGGCAAGACGTGGATACAGCGACGGCCAGGCGTGGATACAAAGACGGCCAGGCATGGATATAGCGACGGCCAGGCGTGGATATAGCGACGGCTTAGACATCTAACGAAATATAGAACATTGTCGCTCTTGCAATGCAAATTAGGGGTCATCTCTATTGCGATGGAATTGTTTCCATGGAAAAAAAACACTTAGACGTGGCAATATCCACGATTTTCCGTGGATATTGCCACGTTTTGCCGTGGCAAAATTGATCACTTGTACTAGTGACCACAGGGGCCTTCTTCTTCTGCCTCTTGGACATGGTGGATTCGAATTCTTCCTGCCATATATAACATTGTAACATTGAGAAATTCAAGGTGCATACATTTATATGACAGTGTGCAACGTTTTATTTCTTCAATTTGTATTATGACGGCAATTTGTTAAAGAGACAAATGTATGCATGGATAGCCTAACATGGCCTAACTAATCTGACTGTTACAACCAAAGTGCAGCATTTAATGACCTTGTCTATATATAGCATGATGCAAAACATGTCAGATATAGTAAAAAATAGCAATCTACTACTGCTGAATGATATTGAACCATTATATCAACCACGTTCAAGATTACAAGGAAATCTAGATCAATAGGCCACCCAATTCTGCTTTCTATGCATGCCATGGTCCTTTTGCTGTGCGGGGAAGATCATAGCAGCTACGCAGGCTTTCAACGGTGCCTTAGCAAAACCATACCCACGCCCCTTTGGTCAACAAACTAAGAATAACGATAAATTTCCTCCCACAGGCTGGGGATTGACCGCTGAGCTCTACAAGGATAGCTTGAAGTATATAGGTACAAAACGGCTGGGGTTTAAGCAGTGCGGGAAATAACAGTAGTAACTATGACATTTTCTCAACGACGCCATGCCTACACCAATGGAAAAGACATGTCTCCTCCGGCAAGCCACGGGTTCGATACTAAGCTCGACGAGGATGCGCAGAACTGTGAAGGTGAAAACGGATAGGGCTTAAAATGCGGGTAATGTACCACGGGATAGACAGCCCCAAACCCCTAAAGCAGTCCATGGCAGACCTACCTCATACCTATCATAACTGTGAAGGGCGGTTTGGCGCAGACGGTGTAACGGTCGTCTGTGCTGAAACCCCTTAATTCCTATGCATAGGGTAGCAAGATGAACGATGGCGGAAAAACAAAGCTGCTCTGATGGTCAAAAAGATACAATTTTCACTTATATAAGCGTATAACCTAGCGGGTCGAGGAAAACGGCCGGGGACCTCAAACCACCGTAGAAGACCGCTAACAGCTCAAAATGGAACAGGAAAATTGACGAGGATCCTACCTGGCTATACGGTGAGTATGGCGGATCGATGACGGTCCGGATTCCTCAGCTGCCACCTGGATGTAGGTACACCGACAGTGGGGATCTTCGTTACCTCAAGAAAATGACAGCTCGATGGCGACAGTGCTCAGCGAAAAAATAACAATAGAATAACAATACACCGTCCCCGTATATATATATATCTCTTACACATGCGAGGAGAAAATATCGGACATCGGCGAGCTTTTGGATCAGGGTCGGAAGTAATCTCCCATCCGCAACGGCGGACGGGAAAAATGTAGACCCAGCCGCGGAGACCCGCATGGCGGAAAAACAAAATCAGAAAATTGGACGTCGAAAGGTTTTCGAATTGGAGGATAAAAGCTAACGTTCTTCCGCTACGGCAAATGATCAAAGTGCCGAGCCTTCCATTCCGGTTATTCAATCGAGTAGCAGTTGAGAGATCGGACGTCGAAAGGTTTTAGATCGGGAGATGAAAGTTTGAATCTTTCCACAACAGGGAAAAATGACATGATAAACGGTTCCAACTCAAAACTCAAAAGCAGTTGAAAAAAATCACTTGGATCGGGAGAAAACCAAAAGTCACAAATCAAAAACCCATCCGCAACGGCGGAAGAAAAAATCATAAAATCTTCCGATGCCGAACCAAAAAGCGTTAGACGCGAAAAACCCAACGGGTCGGAAGTCGGAGGGTTTTCTTTCCGCAAAGCAAAAACCGTCCGCAACTGCGGAAGACCAAAGCTAAGACCCATCCGCAACTGCGGAAGACCAAAACAACTCATCTCCCGATTCCAACAAGTTTTCAAATGCGCTTAAGGGCAGCGATAGGATCTGATCACATAGTGGATGACTTAAGGCATCAGAGGAAGAAATCAAAACAATGGGTAGCTCAATCCAAGCACCAGCAACGTCTTTCTGAAAGTTCTTAGACCAATTTCAAGCAGAAAATCAAACTAATCCACGCAAAGGAGGGTCCTAAAATTTTTAGAATTTTGAGAAATCGTTGCAGCTGCAACACAATGATACTAGAAGATGCAAAGACTTCCTTGACATTAATGACACCTTATCATCATTGTCGCGTCAGCATCCACTTTGACATCAATGACAACATTTTATCAACATACCCAACTTTTTACATGTCATTTTACCTCTTGGATGTCATGTGGCTAAGTTCCTTTTCCCTTAGTTAGGATGGTGTTGGAATCTATCTTGCAGCTCAATTCACGTATATTATCAAATGCTACCAAAGAATATGTATAAGAGGAACTCTGATTTAATATCTGATTACTTTTTTGCACTCATTTATGAAGTAATTTTCAATAAATAATTTCCAGGGATAACACTTGGAGCTAAAATCATGTTGCAAAGTATTGGGAACTGATATTTAGAGGAATATTATACATATATCATAATATATGGAGTAAGAACCCCTCCACATATTTTGAGGAAAATATGTCCTTGATAGAATTTTTGTATCAAATATCACATACCAGTCCCCAAAATATGTTCTTGATAGAATTTTCATATTAGATATTGCATACGAGTCCACTTTGCATGGAACTAATTCTACTTTAAAAAAGGAAAACAAAAATCTTTTAGTTCCTTACTACCTCTACATTGGGAATTTTGACATTAGCAATTCCAAGACAACTAAAGAACAAACCCAGCTAATGTTGGAATACATGTTACCCCAAGGGAATTTTAGAAGACATGATCCACATGATTTGATGGGAAAACATTGCATTCAAGTTGGTTTAATTTGGTAATATGTACATGAGGAATGGGATAATGAAAAATACTTGGAAAAGGTTGAATCTTGGGATGATGTATTAGCTAAAAGAAAATATGAGGTTCATGATGAAATGAGTGAAACTTCAAATAGACAAGTAAATAAATCTAAGAAAGAAAGAAAATTAGAGGAAAAAAAAGAGCAAGAGTAGAAATCCGAGGAACAAAGAAGGTTAAAGGAATAGTAGGAACAAAAAAGAGAAGTAATGCAATTTTAGAGCAATAAGAATAGAAAGAAATGAAAATCACCAACGAAAATAAGTTATAAGAGAAAGATATACTCAAAATTGTCAAAGAAAAAGGAGAGGAAGATAGACTTAAAGTTGTAAATAAAGAGAAAGATAAGTTCAAAGCTATCAAAGAGGCAAAGGCAAAACAAAGTAAAGAAGAGGAGCAGAAAAGGATTGAAGAACAGAGGAAAATAACAAAAACGGAAGAATGAAAGAAACTAGAAGAATAGTTGCAATATGAAAAATTGAGACACGAATCAGAGAAAAAACAATCTAATGAAGAAACTAGCAAGAAAGAAATAAAAGATTAAACTAAACATGGTACTAATAAATCACCATAAACAACATAGCACAATGCTATAGATGTATATGATGGTGCAAACTTGCCAGAACAAAGTATCCATGTTTAAACAATAGTTACTAGAGATAAAGGAAAAGCAATTGTGGTTGACAAGGTTATGACACCCAACAATATGGAAAAATATTCCTTCATGGGGTAGACAAGCCATCCCAAAACTTGTTGTTGACGTAGCTAATTTAGAACTAATTGCATATACTAAAAGACACAAAACTATTGTGAAGCAAGTCCAAAGGAAAAGGCAAATTGATGTGGATAAATTTATTGTTTGTACAATAAAAGAAAAAGTTATGGACACCAAGAATGCTAAACTCTCAAATATGTGCTCAATTTTGGATTAGCTATGACTCAAGTTGCCATTGATAAAACTCAAAACAAAAATTGAATATGTGTAAGTTGCGACAGAAGATTGCTCTTTTGTAAAACAAGGTTTTGTACTATAAGTCAACTTAGGAATTGGTGACTATTTTTCTCAAATGTGCACTTGAAGAAACCCACTCAAATTTCTAGAATGTGCAAGACTTTTACATAACAGTGTTCAAGTTACATAAATACATCTTACAACTTTCAATATTGTATTATACAAACATGAAATGGAAAGAGCTACATGAGAACAAAGATCAACTTTATTAAACAAGCTCAAAATTCTCGAAGAGATGAAGTTTATAATATTTGAATTCTTGGAAAAGGTGAAATTCATGAGCTTGAACATGAATGCGATAGAGGATGAGTGGTATTTTCTTAAAATTTGGGATTTCATTGAAGATGTTGTGAACCAATGCCATTCTTCACCTTTTGGGCCACCTGAAAATTTCTATGATACCAAATACGTTGTGAAAGCCTCGGAAGATTCATAGGAGAAACGTAAAGCTAAATTTCAGAAGAACTCCACTTATTATGCCAAGTTACAAATTTGTGATAGTATCTACATACGTGTTATTCTTTAAGTGCAAAAGGTGGAATGGATATGGCTCACTTGAGTACACGACTCCTCCAATACTTGGGGGGTGCTACATGTTGTACATGTAGCGGGGTGGGCATGGCTTTTTCTATTGCACTTAATCTGATCTTGCCATTGGAAAACATATAAGGAAATGCCATCTTAGCCTCTTGATTTTTCTGAAATTCACTTAGTCCAATCTCATTATTTGCAAAGATATAAGTAAAGGCCATGTTATATACCTACTTATGGTAATCGCAAGTTCCCATAATTTCATTTGCCATTTATGATGCTTATAAAAGGCTATAAAAGCCTACTATTAATGGCTAGGAACCTAGAACAACAAACCCTGTGAATGGTTGGGGCCAACCCCCAAACCATCATAATTCATTACTTGATGTTAGGTGTTTCCCTTTTTAATGATATTAAATGTATGCTTATTTGTAGTCTTGTTTTATTATCATAATCCATTACTTGATGTTAGGTATTTCCCAACTATTTTTTAATGATATTAAATTTGTGCTTATTCGTAGTCTTGTTTTATATATATATAGCTCTTTTGAGTTTTTAAATATACATTGCATATTTATATAACAATTGAAAAAACAAAAAACTTTAGAATCTCATACATATAATTAAAATGTATACACTTGTTGTAATTTAAATATTTTGAACACGCCTCTCAGAATCTTATTTTCACATCCCACTAATGATATCACCAAAGTCCTTAGTTTCATTTTATATATATGCTGATTTTTTTAATTATGGTTTATTAACCTTACATGCTACGTCCACATTAAAAAAACAGACACCTGTAATTTACGAGTAATACTTCCATGACCCTATAATAATAATTTAATATCCGATTACACACCATTGGATATTAAATTATATATATATATATATATATATATATATATATATATATATCACTGTCACAAAACAAATGAGTGGAAAATTTTTATTTTACAATTCCATACACAACATAAATGGTAAAAGGAAAAAACTCTTTTCATATCAATTTTTGGATGGTCACCAGAAAAGTTCATGTGATTATGCTCCTAATCATAGCTATCTTTCAATTGGAAACAAATTAACCCGCCTGCAACGAAACTGTAGTTTTAATTTGCCCTCTCTGGCTCGTATTTTGATATCTAAAACTGTAATATTTATTTAGGTATTGAAATTGATTTGCAGCTTTTGATTATGATAGCACTCTGAATCAAGTCAAATGAGCAAACGCACGATTCCAGATTTGTGTTTTCTTCAACTACAATTGACAAAACTAAAATCAGATTGCATTGTAAAGGAGATTTTTCAGATTGCATTGTAAAGGATAGTTACTAAATTCGGCCGTATCAGGCCAATTGAGACGAAAATTCGTCAATTCGATTCGCTTAGCGAATTATTTGCTCACATAATTTCGAAAACCCTTTCAGTGGTTCGTTGATTTTTTAAATTATGAATGTTCAGGCGGGTATGGGGAATCAGGGATGATTGCTAACTTCTGTGGCCCTTAGGCTGCTGCCCTCGAAGTTGCGTGATGTCTGAACCCATAAAGAGATTCATGGTTTGCCCTTTTAAAATATAGAGATGAGCAACCTTATTTTCATTTTTATTGTTACGAGGTTAGCATAGCCTTTCAAACTTGTTATGGTGGCCGGCTTCCTTGCCCTTTCATAAGAACCTGTTAGTAGGTTTGTTGTTCGGTATACTATGCTAATGGATTTTAGGTTTTTCTCTGTCACTTATCAACGATTTTCAAAATTGGTTTTCAAAAGAGTTTTACTTAAATGATAAAAAAAAATGAAATTAGCTTATTCTTAAGTATTCGAATTCCAGCTCGGTAACTATGATGTAAAGAGAGAAAAAAAACAAGGTTTTAGTTTTTTAACATTTAATTAGTACATCTACATAGGTTGTGGCTAATGTAGACATGGATCAAATGGTTAAGAGATGGTTATGGAATATACTCGTTTCATCCATAATGTAGACATGGATCAAATGGTTAAGAGATGGTTATGGAATATACTCGTTTCAATCTATGTAGATGTAAATGAAAAAGCATAAATTGTAGTCCACCCCAGATCCAAAAAATATAGGCCAGAGTCCACCCCAAATCTCAAATAAAACACCTAACATAACAAAAAAAAACAAACCATCCACATAGCAAACAAAACATAACCTAACCCCATAACAAACAAAACATAACATAACCAGAAAGAAAACAATCATAGGCGGCGCGGCTCTGCAAAAATTGTAGGGTTTTATTAGACTCTCCATTGATAAAATGAATGAATTGAACAACATTGTGCAAAAAGAATGAGCTACGTGGCTCTTTCCAACATTTCCTGGCACTGCAGATATGACTCTTGACGCTGTAGTCGCATCTGCTCATAAAACGCTGTGATAAACTCTTCTGCTTTTTTATCTACTTGGGGAGAACAGAAACCATCCATGGCGAACTTGGGAGACTCATCAACACAGGAACACTGTTGTTGTTGTTGATGATGATGATCATTGATACTGATAACGCTGTAGCTTTCATGTTGTTCTTCATTGGCAGTGGGACAAACGCAGGGCAAAGCTCTCAAGAGAAGAAAATGCAAATGGTCATCCCAAGATCTCTTCTCATTACCCTTCACGGGAGTGCTGCTGCAAGAAAACTCGAGTTCGCAATAATCCACGCGATCGTAAGCCAGCGTTGTGGATTTCAATTTCTTGATGAGTGCCCTCTGGAGATCATGGACTCTCAGTATCATATTTTGCAATCGTTTCGCTGCTAATCCTCTTTTCATCAGAATCATCAATCTAGCAGCATTATAAAACCGCGACCCTCTCCAAAATTGTCGATCCTTCATATTCAACATCTCTGCTTAATCCGATCCGTTGGCACAAAATTTTGTTAGGCGTTCCACTTCTTCTCTCGAAGTTCACAGCAATGGTGGATTCAGATGATATCGAGAGCAACCAATAAATAGAAGCAGACGAGAATCAGATTGAAATGAACAGGCTGGATTTTTGCTGAAGAAGCTACTAGGTATCTGGCGTGGCGTGTATAATGTAAAGACTGAAGAACAGCAATAATAGTCATCAATGCGGGTAAATGTGGAATTTATGGGGTGAATAACCTTCTTACCATCAAACTCTCACGCGGTTTTTACTCGTACTATGATGCTGTGTTCTGTCCCTCAAGTCTTACAAGATGCAGTAAGTTGTCCCGAAATTGTGTTGTGTGAAAAAATGAATGTTTGACTATTGTGAATACAGATCGAGACAAAATGCAAGCCAGTTCATCAACAGCGGTGTTAATTTGAAATGATAATCGTTGGACCACATATCTGTCAGCACAACATATTTTTTATATTCATTGTCAATATAGAGTACATCTGAAAGGAATTTTCTATGGGCGCACTCCCTTGAATTGGTTGTATATTTCAACTTAAAAATTGCCATCCCATGTACATAGCTTGAATTCCAATGGTCATGATCATGGCTTTAAACATAGCAAGAATCAATACGATTTGTCTCTTGTGTAACAGTAGCTCAATAACTAAATTACCAATTTAACACATGTTTGTTAGGTAAAGCATAAAGTCATTTGGCTAAATTACCAATTTAACACAGTCTTGTTACGTAAAGCATAAAGTCATTTGGCTAAAAACTAACATCTTGCCCATCTAAATTGAACAAACTCATGAATACATGATTTACGGATGAAACGAGCTTTGTTTTCTTTGAGTAGACGTTATATCCATGAACGACAAGAAGATATCATTTTTCCTAACTATGTTTAATAACATTGATGGATGGTGCCATGCTAACTTAGTGTTGAATGCTAAAGATTAGTGTGTTGAATCGGGCAATTTTTAGGAAAAAACTATCCAAATGCTTAACAATATTGATGGCAATCCATTTATCCAAACATTTAAGCTAACAAGGTTTAAAATTATCCAAATAAATAGATTCAATTAAAACTTGGAGTGATATATATGGTTCTTTTGAATTGCAACAATAGATATGTTATTTTTATCATAGATTATTAACTAAATCAAAGATTTTCCTCTTATATAAGGTGTAGTAGATGATATACAGAGCATAACTCATTATTACATATGTTGCCTCCTATCCAACAAGTCCACCAAATAACCACCCCACCTCCTTGTAGGGATCGTAACTCTAATAAATTTATTAGCAAAGATTAGTGTGTGTTGAGTGGAGCAACTCTTAGCATGAAACTATCCAAATGCCCAACAACATTGGTGACAATTGATTCATTTAAGCACTTAGGATAACAAGGTTTGAAACTATACTAGTAAATAGATTCAATTAAAACCTAGAGTGATATACACGCTTCTTTTGAATTCCAACAATTTATATGTTATTTCATCAGAGATTGTTTACCTAATCAAAGATTTCCCCCCCATATAAGGTGTAGTAAATGATATACACCAATAGCTCATTATTGCAATTATTGTCTCCTATCCAAGAAGTCCACCAAATAACCATTCCATCTCCTTATAAGGGTAAACTAATTCAATGATATTTTCACGGCATGCCTTTGGTATGCACATTTTCAAATTTATATGTCATTGGCTGATAATCCCAAATCCTCAAACATTTCTCCATGGAAAACATATGTATTTGACTTTCAAATTGCCTTAGTAGGGCTTAATAATTTTAGCATTTTCTTAAATCCAAGTGGCATCAAAGGAACCTATCCATTTCCTACTTCATCCAATCTTACTACTTGACACTTTGAGTTCCATTTCCCAACACACCAATTCACTATTTCTTGATAGTTGGAGTGTTCCTCCCACGTAACCAATGTTCCCTGGAATATATATTCAAGCTAAAAAAGAGGAAAGAGGCAAAAAACCACTTGGAAAACTCCCCCTCTAACATAAAAGATAATCTAAAGAGAAAACTTTAGAAATCCTGCTCAAAAGATTCCTTCACCCCTAATGTAGCTCTCAACTAGGTGAACGAATTTTCAATGAAGGGGTTTGCGAAGACCGCTGCAAACCTTTGTGAAATCCTCGTTCTTTTGAAGTGCACATGAGCCCATTCACAATATCCACACACTTTGAAGTTCTTGAATGGTGGTTCTTGACCATTCCTTGTTTCGAATGAAGGAAACCCCTTGAAGTTTTTGTGTGGAACTTGGTGAACTCTAGGAGCAAAGGTTCTAGATTAGGAGAAAGAGAAGACATTTTGGAGGTCCTCTTCAATAAGAACCTTATTTGGGACATGTTATTCAATGTGCTTCTTCAATTTGAACTTGATTTGGGACAATTTCTCCAATGGATAGAAGAAATTTGTAGATCACCGCGTCTTCAGGGCCTACAAAAAGGTCTTCCCAAACTAAGTGGTCTATCATGGATGTGCATATGTCCTTGTGGTCCATATGTTACGAAGATTATGGGGCCTCTTTCATCCTCTCAATGTATGTGAATATGTCCTTGTAGGGATTGTGTTGTGAATCTTATGGGGACTCCTTCAACAAGACTGGATCAAGCATACCAACTATGTAGCAACTGGGTTGGGAAGATAGGAGATCCATGGTTGCAAATGAGATCTCTGATGGATGAAAGTGATATATTTGATGGATGCAAATGAGCTCTGCAATGGCTGCAAATGATCTCTTTGATAGCTGCAAAAGTCTAGTTGCAACCTTGAACAAGACTAGATCTAACATACCAACTATGTAGCAACTGAGTTGGGAAGATATGATATCTATGGATGCAAATGAGCTCTTTGATGGCTGCAAAATCCTTTCGGATGGTTACAAAATACCTTCTTTAACCTACAAAATATTTACCCCTTACAATATATCACTAGAACACTAACTGATTTAGTGCCCCTGCAGCTTTGATACCATATAATATTTGAGCATATAGATCTAGGCACATCAACTAAAGAGATATACTTTGAAAATCAAATCAAAAATCAACTAGATCATGTAACAAATGAGATATCATAGATCATACACAGAAACTAGAAGCAAATAAGAAGAAAATAATGATTCATTTCATTAACTGTAATGAGTGGAGGTGAACATAATATGTAACAAGGAAATTTGAATTAGGTTAGTAGGCTATTCAAATTTATCATGTAGCAGTTGGAGACTAGTCAGGATGTGCAAGCAACTAACTATATGTGCATGTCAATTCCTGAAATATCTCAACTGGGGCACTTAGGTTTTTTAAGACTAGTTAGGGTCAATTATGATGTAGATTAATGAAGCACATCTAGCCCTCAACTAGTTCTAGGCCCGGTCACTTCCAAAATTAGGGAACAATTCCTCAAATCAAGGAATGCACCCCCAATTCTAGGAATCCATCTCAGGGTTGACTTAGGTAGTGAATTTGGATGATGTTTATCCCACTATAGTCATCAATTCAATGTATAGGTGTCTAGGTAGAAGGTTATTTTCTCTAACAAACATAATCCAAATCTTCTAATTATCCAAGAACAAGGTGGGATAATGTTATAATGTATTCTTTCATTGATTCCTTGATTCATATGGTATTTGTCCAACAAGCTTGACACTCATCCTTAGATCATCGATCCATTTGGGAATCTTTAGGTGTCATGTGTGTTAGAAAGAGAGTGGGTGTATCATGATACGTATGAGTGGAGTCTACTCTCTACATACCAAAGGAAATATGTAGTATGGATTGTAGACATGTGATGATTGGTGTTGTGAGACCTTCATCTTATCCTCCAAATTGTATATACCTTTTGACATTGTGGACTATGGAGGAGGGGGAAGGGGGGAAGACAAACATAAGTGATGGGATCCACCCTCTGTAAATCTCTATGGAGCTATGGAATTGCATAGCTATTATGGAACTAAAGGAGAAAACATGAAGAAAACCCACTGCTCTACACCTATCATTAGCATTGTGAAAAAAGGAAAACAATGGAGGTACCTATAGAGCTCCATATGCACCCTTACTCTACATTTTTAACTTAGGAGAGTTTCATGTATTTTCCTTACATGAGCAAGAAAAAACAAAAAGCATTAGAAACATATATTTATAACTTATCTCCAAGGAGAAACCATGAGGAAATTTAAAGGAAAAATCATACTGATGGAATTGAAATATGATGATTAAGGAAAACACATTGATGGGTTCTCAAAGCTCTATTTCTTAAAAATGTGCATCAAATTTTCCTAAGATCTATTTGATTCATAGAAAAAGAGAGTAGTTCTCATGGTTTGAGCCGATAACAAAATTTGGGATAACGAACCTTAACAATATTATTAGATAGAATCAAAATCTTGATCATGAATTCATCATTTATCATGGTGTCTCTATTGGCCCCTTAGTACTAGTCGAAAGAAGGGAAGTGGAATACATTTAAGGTATTCACCAAATACAAGTTGTATGATGTCTATAATGTTTGTGTTTGAAGCCTCTCCTTTTTCAAACATTGGGGACTCAAACAAAAAAAAAGACATGGTTTTTGGGGATTTAGAGTCTATACATGCCTTTGGAAAAACCCAAAGGAAAACACTTGCTTTTGCTTGGTCACTTATCAAATGTAGATTTCATATTGGAAGCATGTTAACTCACTTACGTTTTTCTATCCTAGAAGTATTTAATTTTTTTGGTCAAGCTAAGACACTCAAACACTTCTTTTGGTTTTATCCTTTCCATGTTTGCTAGGAATTGAGTTGTTAACTTTTGAGCTTAATTTCTCCCCACATACATCACCTATAAAGAAATGTCATTTGGAGATGTCACTATATGAATTTCATGTGATACAGAATGTTGCAGCCATGGAAATGAAGGTTATAGAAAGTGCATTGTTGAAGCAAGTGTGCGCATCGAATAAAACTGTTAGTAATATGAAGAAAGCAGTCAAAGAAATCGTGCAGAAAGCCAATACATGAGAGGACATGAACAGGATTTCCAATGTTGTAATAGTTGCTTCTAGCAATTTTTCAAATGAAGGAATAACAGATGAAATGTTCACAAAGTCCAAGTGCATTCAACTTTGTGAAATAGGAGAGGACCTTCGCAAAAAGGTCACATAATTAGAAGCATAGGTGAAACTTGGTACACCCTTAGAGGTGCTAGAAGAAAGAAGGATGACAGCAGCAGAAGCTGCGAAGAAAATAGAATAAGTAGAGTCACTATGCGCTAAGGTTGTCGAACAAGTTTCTCAAACATAGGAGGCATTGATCGATGATGTAAAATTAGAGAAATTCGTAGAGAAACTTCGCATTGCTGAGACTAAGGTGAATCAGCTGAAAAATGAGATGAAGAAGTTTCCCTTACCAGATAAAATGGATAAGACTGTTTTGCTACTGCAACCTCTACCCCAAATGTTTTGTGATTTTAGGGCCCCTCCTTAGAGTTTTTAGCTTTTATACTTCTCTAGGTAAACTTTTCTCTCTGAAGAGTTTTTCATGACTTAGTTTCTTTTTTGCACAAATTAGAAAAAGTCTTTTGTTGAAAGTTGAAACTCATGTTTTTCACCCAATGTATCGGCTAAGCTTCTCAAGTATAGCTGACACGTCGGGGAAACTCATGCTGGTCATCTTATTTTATGCATATTCTTTACGGAGTTTCGAAAAGCATTTTTTTGGGTTCGCCAATACGTTGGCGAAACTTGGTTCTTGGAGCCGAGCTTCTCGGTGAATTTTTCCTATTCTTTTCGATAGTTTGATTGAAACCTTTGCGGAAGTTTCTTGGGAGATCATGTTTAATTTTACCGACGGTGTCGGGCCAACTTGGAGAGTTGAACCGATTCGATCGGAGAGGATTTATCTTCTTATGCACCAGCTTATCATCGAGAGATTTTCGTAAGTTCGTCGACGGGCCTTTTTCGGAAGTATATGCTAACAGCATCGATAGGACTCATTTGTGCAAGCCGATACGTTCGGATGCACTGATCGTTTACAACCGATGACCTTTTCATAGTTTGGCCAATAAAGTTTGCAGGAGTTCTTATTGAGTTTTCATGATGGTGTCGGAAGAACTCTAGTATTGGAGCCAATGCCATCACGGGTGATCTTTATTTTCACCATCGATGAATTTTGAATGATCCTGTTGATAGTCTTATCATCGGCAGGAGTGTCGAGTGCTATCCTATTATGTCAGATCTACTCCGTAAATCCGCCCGACACTGTTGCGTGCTCCTTGGTTTTTTTTGTCGACTTGAATAGTTTTACCGATAAGGATTATTAACTTTCACGCTAAATGATATTTTTATCCTCGGTCATTTAATCACCTAGCTACCACATTAATGCTTTTCTGCAGTTGTTTTCTATTTAAGTCGTGGAGGGTTTGTTTTATGGTTATCACCATTTCCATTTGGAGCACTCTAAGTTGTCAATCGCAACCTGGATTTTGTTGACCACGCGAGTTGTTTTTCTCACCAACTGCCAAGCTATCATCTTTCAAGTAGGATTCAAGCTCCATCCTAATCATAGTTTTTCTAATTTAGTTGGGTAAACATGTGTTTGAAGGTTTTTACGAGATTAGGGTTTTCCCATTTTGTGGCATTTAGAGTAGTATCTGACCCCATAGGTGTCCTCTTCGTTTTTTCTTTTAGGGTTCTCATGCCTCTAGAGGGTTTTTCCCAGGTCTTTTCGTGCCATGAACCCTTGGCACCTTTGCTCTTATTTCTCTAGCATGTCTATAAGGGGATTTCCCATCTGCTCTACACCACCTGTCCTTGCCGCTCAGACCATGTCAGACTTAAGCATTGGCGGGGTTTTGTTCAGTCGATTGTTTAACCGAATTCACCTCCCTTGGTTGATTTTTCCGTGCATCGAGTGGGTAAGGTACCATTGTTGGATGATGTAGGGTTGAAAAGTTTTCCCCAAACTAGAGTTCAAGTCGACCCGTGTTGTTAAAGACACTAAGCCAGTGTGGGGTTTGTTTTTCCATTGCTTTCCATGGGGAGAATCCATGGTTTGTTCTTTTAGAGAAAAATGTTTCCCAGTCATGTGGTGTGCAGAACAATCTTGGAAGAAATCCTCGGATGACTATTGTTTTTCCAAAAAACATGAGGTCTAAAACCTGTGCAGCATGAGAAGTTTGCTTTTGGATCAGTCCAGTCGTGACCTATTATTCACCTTCTAGTTTTTGGAGTAGCTAGATAACCTTCTTTATGCATCACAAAGCCTTTTGAGATGTTCTAGGATGAGTCGATAACGAAAGTTTTGTTAAAAGAAATCTTATTTTGTTATCTAGTTGTCATTCATTATATTGCATTTCAAATATAGTGGCTTATTTCTGTCTATTTTGCTAATGATGATTGTATGTTGCTTCACCACAATCACTCTTAAATCGTTTCTTGGTATATTTGTGTTGTAGCCTCAGCCTTCATACACCAACATGCCAAAGAAAGGGAAAAAGAAGGCTCAGGCCACAAGAGATTACCTAGATGTAGAAATTGTGTCCAAAATGGAAATTATTTACGAGGACACGGAGTCTGTCACAGGGGTTGAGCAAGAATTTAAATGGGGGAAGATTTACCAAATGATCAAAGACAAGACTGTCCTAGATGTAGGTTTGGAAGACATAGCATTGTATGTAAACATCAAAATATCCACCATCACAAAAGTGGCTACATGCCCTAAGATTTTCCGTTGTGACAAAGTTATCAGTTGGATCCTATATCAGGCGGATGCAGCTACTATGATCGTGACAAACATGGAAAAGAATCCTTTTTCCTCTTTCAGCCCTGCCTACATCTCCAAATCCTGCAAGCTACCGGAACCCTAGGATTTCATGACAGATAAATGGATAAGGGATCTGGATTTGGACGTGTTCAATTGTGCTAAGAAGATGATGTTGTCCGAGAAGCAGTTTTGCCATAAAGCTTCAGGAGAATATAAGACTGCCAATTTGTGCACCCCGTACCATCTCATAGCCCTAATGCTAAATCATATTTTTGGCCGAGAAAATGGGAAGTTTTATAATATACGATGGATTCCAATAATATATCATGTAGCCATGCAAGGCACTATATTCAACTGGACAGACATCATGGAAAATAGCCTATCATCATGCATAGTTGCAGCTTTAGGTGGTCTGACCCAAAGGAAGTATGAGTTCTACATGGGCTCCTTCTTGATTGACTATATCTTATGCACCAACCCATTCCCAAAGTTAAACTATGATTGGGATCCAACTAGGACCCCTATGTACTACATATCAAATCTTGTGGGCACATAAGTATTTCAGTTTTTACAAAGCTATCTGTGAATATTTTCTGATACCATTATATGAGTTGATTTTTCTTGAAGAATGCAACTTCATGTCCGAAGGAGCACTAAATACTGTAAGTGAATATGGGGATTATTTCTTCTCCAAGAAAATTTTGTACTTGAAGATGTATGGAGGATCCAAGGCCCCTTCACTAGTACCTAGATATGCCACTGATTATGTCATCCATAAGGAGGTGGTAAGATAGTTGTACATAAATGGTTTCAGGAATTTCCTATTTGATATGAATAAATTTATATACCCTCCCCTGCCATTTTTCATTAGTAGTTATAAATTCACCAAGTTAAAGAGTGCCCCCAATTTTGTAAGAGAGATAGAAAACTTCCATTTCTAGGAGAAAAGTTTTCGCATAAACAGTGCATGGGACAAAGTTTCAAAATACTATGCACATGTAGGAGTACATTTCAAATACTCCAATCACTTTGATAAGGATGAGTAGATATACCAAAATGAATGTAACATGACCGCATTGAACGAGCAGTTCAAGAAGAAAATCACAACCACGGGAGCTCAAGGCAGCAACAGTAGCACCTCTGAATAGTAGAATCAAAGAGAAGAAGCTTCCAAGAAGAAAGAAGAAGAATCCTGAAGGTTAGTCGAAGAAGCAGAAAAATTGATAGTTGAGGAGGCACAAAGGCAGAAAGATGAAGAATCCCAAAGGAAAAAAGAAGAAGAAGAAAGAAGGAAAAATAAATCAGCTAGCAAAGAAAAGGAAGAGGTAGAGAAGGAAACTGAAGAACTAAAAAGGAAAGAATGGGAAGACCAGGTGAGGGAGAATCTAGAGCAGGACCAATCCCATGACAATCTAGTGGATTATTTTGTCCCGTCAAGTAGCATAATGACAAAAATCCAAGTTCCCCCATTATAACTTGGATTAGTACCATTCATTCCATCTCATCAACATGTCGTGGCTAACTTAGACACAATTTTCTATGACCAGAAGAAGAAAATAATTGTAAGAAGGTCAGAGAAAAGGTTGCAAGTAGGTGATCAACTTATAGAGCTCATGGTGATGGAGAAGATAGTTATGCATGGGACAAATGAATATCCTTGACTTCTCATGATGGAAAGAATAGAAGAAACACAGGGCAATGCAGATAATGTTAGTAAGATGGTCGAGGATACTGAATATTACAAAGGGAAAATTAAATAGATAAAAGAAACTATGGTAAGAGAAAGAACAAAAGGGAAACAATTGAAGAGGAAGTATGATGATATATTGTCAGAGCTTGAAAGACTCAGGGAAGCATTCCAATCTATAGAATCATATAAGGATGCACTAATACTGTCAAGTGCAATCACTGATGGAGAAAGGAGAGACCTCGAAAGCAAGGTTTTAGAGTTGGAAACGTAGAGAAACACAACCAACCAGCGAGAAAAAGAATTAGAAACATAGAACATCCTTCTAGAGAAACAAATCAAGATAGATAATGAAAAGCAGGCCGATATTACTCCATTCTGCAGTTAAGCCTGTATTTTGCAAAGAAAAATAAACCAGGTTCAGTTAAAATTGGTGGAAGAAATATATAAGATTAAGCAAATAGAGGCCAGACTGAAGGGGATAGAAAACAACTCATTGGAGTTCAGGAAAAGGTCATCGGAGGTCGCAGAACTTGTGCAAATTCAACTAGATTGGATTGGAACCAATTCATCTTTTCCTAATAAAATGCCCCAAAATACTACAGGAGGATTGAATATGGAGTTGGTAGTCTTGGACTTCAGCGGCAAGGAAGCAGCAAGATTGAACACAACCATCAAAAAGACTGTGGAAAAATGTAAGGAATTGTACAAGAAAATGTACATTACACACAATAGATTTCAAGTTTCAGCAACAACTCAGGTTCAAAATTTTCCAGATAAAGATCAACATTTGAAGAATCTCCAGGACAAGTTGCAGACAAACAAACAAAGCATTCAAAAGATTGAAAGCATTGGTAAGAAATCGATCAGAATCTAGGTTGTGCAAGCTTCGATTCATAAATATCTTTTTGAGGAATTGTTAATGCAGAGCTCACCAAAGGTGAAAGAGATAGAATCTCATCTAGCTAAACATGAAGTAACTACACAGTTGCTAGAGCCAGTAGACTATCGAGTTATCAAGGAAGAAGCTGCTGCGTGGAAAGTTTTCATTGGAGGAGCAATTGGGCCCTCCTAGACTTTGTCTTGTTCACATGTGTCACTTTTTGTAAATTATCTTATTTTATTTCTATTTTCCTAGTGCAAGTCACTAGAAGACGGATTTTGGAAGGTGAAGAGTCAAGGAATCCTAAAGGGATGGGGTAACCCAAAAGTCATTTTGTAAATGTATAAATAGGGGTAGAGTGGAAATTAGAAAGGAATTTTTCTAGCGCACATATGTTGAAGCTATTTGTATGAGAACTACTTCGTTTATGAATAAAGAAAACCAATTTTTGTTGGAGGAAGGACTATACGAGTTTCCAAATGGATTATGTGGATTGTTGAATGTGAACTATTTCTGTTTTATCCTATTGCATAACTGTGAGATCGTTCCAACTTGTAGAATTATTTCTGCAGTTTATGAATGATTTTATTTTCTATTAGAAATATCGTGCATATGAATGAGTAATGAATGTGTTAATAAAATAGATCTACCTTTGTTTATATTTTATTGCGGTAATAATGTATGTAGGATTTGACAGCTACCTGTAGAATTGTTATCAAATAAATCTACTCAAGCGGACTCAAACCAGATTTCCCTAGTCCAAGTGGATCTAGAACAAATCAAATACACAATACAACCTACTTTCCTAGATCAATCAGAAATGCAAGTTAATAGATAGATCACTTACCTACAATATGCAAATCCTCTTCTCTCTTTGTTGATCTAAGCTCCAGAGCCTTTAGATATTCAGCTGCAAAACCTTATAAAACAAGTGGAAACAAGCAAACAGTACATGTGTATGTAAACATGAATTGATCTAAGCTAACAATTAAGGAAGAAAGATCTAAACATTATTAACACAACAATGTTTATAGAAAGAGATTTGTATTAATGTAATAAAGGAGATACATAGAATTACATAGAAGAGAACATCACAACCTATCCTTAACACTGCAATATTCCATCCAACAATCCAAGCCAAGAATCCAAAGCAAGATAACATCCTCCCAAAGGATGATAGGGATCACCTTGAAATTCCACCAGCATAATAGTACCATAGTCCTTCCTTCCTTCACAATGGAGAGAGGGTTCAATTTATAAGGCTAAAGGGATATAGTAGGTTGAGTATTAGGAGGAAGAGTCTAAGGGATCTTCCCCATAGGTTAGGAACCAAATGCCACCTCACCTAGATGATATGGATAGACCTCCACCTCATCCACCTTCGATAAGGATCCCGAAGATCCATTTTTTTCCCTCAAAACACCACTAGCACACCTTCCATGAAGGGAAAGAGAACCGTTGGCGCACCTAGCAATGGGAGACAGAGCATCGGCACCGGTGCACCTAGCATGAAGGGAAAAAGTTCCATCGGTGCACCTAGCATGAAGGGGAAAACTGTTGACCTTCCTAAAGAGGGGAAAAAGGCAGAAATAACCTCAACATCAATCTAGTTTAGCAGAGAGAAATTTGGGGATTAGGCAAAGGGTTCACACATGGATCAAGAGGAAAATACTTCGGTGTAACAGTGCCCCCCAAAGCATGAAATTAGAGGAGTGCGATAGGTGAATGCTTTGTGAAGTGAAGAAATCTAGGGCAAGGATGTTGGCTGGAAACTGCTGCAGTACAACGGACTCAAATCTCATATGACTCATAACATGGCTGTTGACCAATACAATGCATATCCATGGTAGTAGAGACCGACTGAACACAATCATGGCTACTAGACATAAGCATATATCCATGATGAGATGATAACATTGCCACGACTAATACAAAGTGGATCCGTATAATATGACTCAAAACAAACTCCATCACAACCTAGGAGAATATTTATGACAACCCAGGGTCTTCAAGCCGAACTGGCAACGATACGAATATAACCATGTGATTACAATGTCTTGACGTCGAACATGGTAGAAACCACTTGATTACTAGTAATTAATGTAAAATGTTAACAAGCATGAGCGAAATCACCATTGATGTCAATAACTCCCAATGTATCTTAGTACATACCATCGAATGTGAATAAAGGACTTGGAGTCGAACATTCGATGGGATATTTCAATAAGAGTCAATGATGTAAACTCATGTTGAAAGTGAGGTAACCTACCATTAAGGCATGCAGGCCCAAGGTACTTGTCTTGGTTTCTAAGTTTAATTATTGGATAAGGAGTTGAAGTCGACAGGAATAGACCCATCGAAGGAGGGCCATGATGAATCCCCCATCATCGACACAAAACGCGATCAAAGATGTTTTAGAGAAAACCGGATAGCAGAGTGATGTATGAAACTGAATCAGGGATGCCTAACATGATAGAAGGTAAATTGACTGTAGATAGATGACCCAATTTCTCCTAAACATGGGCATGGAATGACTTGGCAGTATTGACATGAGAATTATACCAATCCCCCAATACAACTGACGGCGAGAGTATTCTTAGACAACTCAAAGGAGTAAGAAGACTCTAGGAATTAGCAAGACTCGAAGACAAGTGGATTACCCAAGTGATGAAATGCATATGCAAATGAGTGCCATGTTCATGAGTGACTAGGTACTTCCATAACAAAATACAAACTCTTTCCTTAATTTCCCCATCACGAAGGATGAGTACCTCTTTTCATTTTAACAAGTTCAAAAAGGGTAACAAACAATCATTGTAGCTCATCAAGCGATGGGTCCATTCTCATATGTTTTATGAACCTGAGAAAGGAGGGGTTCATTCCCAGAAAAGGGTCCTTCATCGTTTAATTTTATGAATCCTATGAAAGCAAACTCATTCGTCGTTTCATGCTTAGAGAGTCTGAAATGACTAAGAAGACTCCAAAAGTTCCTTTTTCATAAATATGCCTAGTTGATCTGAAAAAGAGATAACCTACCACTGACTAGTCAACCATTCTAATACTTTTACAAGTGTGAACGTAACAAGTTCACTAGGCAATCTTTTTTTGTTTTTAAGTAGACTGAAAAGAGCTTAAATATAAATCCATAACGAGTTGTTTTTTCATAATCCAATTTTAATGAGTCTGAAAAATAGTAAAACTATACTCGATACCTCTTCACTATTTTTTTAACGAGCACGCCGAAGGTATAAAATTCACTCGGAACCTTTTTCATGTTTGAACCAGAGCACAAAAAAGCGATAAAGTAAGCTCAAACCAGTTTTCATGTTTTAACCAGAGCACAAAAAATGAAAAGTAAGCTCGATGCCATGTTACTATTTTTAACGAGCTCAAAGATCAGTTGAAAGAATTCTCAGGGTATCTACTTCATTTTTCAATGAGCTTGGAACATATAATAAGAACTATGCTCAAAGGGTCGTTTCATGGTTTAACAAGCTTGAAACTGAGAAAGTATGCTCAAAATGACTTCCATTGACGGGTGATTTCCCAACATGATGTCCAGTGGTTGGTACTTGCCCCCAGTATAACTGTTAAGTAACTAAACCCAACATAAGGAGGTAGGGTACATGCCCCCTAAGCTTCGTTTCATCTGTTTTACAAGCGGATGAAAGGAAGGTTGAAAATATTGATCCCTGACACAACGAAAGAATCTGTTTCATTTTTTTAAGAGCTGGACACGAAAAAAGGAACTCTGCTCAAGGTCATTTTTCTTTTTTAATGAGCTTGAAACCAAGAATAAACACTGGTCAAGGTAACCTGTTTCATTTTTACACAAGCTTGAAACAGAAAGTAACTATGCTTGTGGGGACCTGTTTCATTTTTATGCAAGCTTGAAATAGAAATTAACTATGCTTGAGGACATCCGTTTCATTTTTTAACAAGATTGACACGGAATGGGAACTATGCTCACAAGCATCTATTTCATTTTTTAACGATCTTGACATAGAATGGGAACTATGCTCACACCTATCTGTTTCGTTTTTTAACGAGCTTTCCACAGAAAGGGAACTATGCTCACAAACCTATTTCATTTTTTAACAAGCTTGACACAGAAAGGGAACTATGCTCACAATGTTTGTTTCATTTTTTAATGAGCTTTACACAGAAAGGGAACTATGCTCACAGCATCTGTTTCATTTTTAACGAGCTTGAGACAGAAAGGGAACTATGCTCACAACGTCTATTTCATTTTTTAACAATATTGACACAGGAAAATAACTATGCTCACAAGGTCCGTTCTAAGCCAACATGATGTCCATAGGTTGGTGGGTTTCCCCCTTACATAATAAGCTAGCGATTTAACTCCAGTATGATGTCAAGAGGCTGGAGCCATGCCCCCTATTTTACCTATGATGGGAAGAAGCTAACGAGAAAGGGAAGGAGCCACAAGAACATGCGATACATTGAGGGAAGTATGATGACTAGGAAACATACGATGATCGGTTTTAACAAAGGAAAGTTGATCAATGGTCACAATATTCCCATCATGGGGAAAACACATCACTCAAAGAGTTTGGACACTACAACTTTCATGGCGTAAACATAATCATGCCCAAGGAGAATATTAAAATCTAAGGGACCTTGGACTACCATAACATCGATACAGACATTTTTTCCTTCCAAAGTAATAAGCAACTGAGGAAGGATCCCTAAAGGAATTGCAGGTCTTCGATTAAAATCCAGTATCTGATTGGTAGCTAGCATAAGTGGAGGAGAACCTATGGATTGCCAAGCAGTAAAGGACAAAATGCTAATAGAAGCCCCTTTGTCAACGATAGTGCGAAGTATACTCTTAGAAGTAACTTGTACAACTATCTGGAAAGGATTACTCGAATGAAGATGAGATTCTATTAGGTTACTCCAGTCAAAGGAAATAACATTACTACTTGGAGAGGGTTCTGTCAAAAGAGACAAAATTTCCTCTTGGAGAGAACAATCGGTACTAACTATGAAAAATTCAGCTGGATTGTTTTCACTCTCAACTAGAAGAGAGGGAGAAGACGAAGATTGTGTCGAAGATACTACTTCAATCTTAACACTCTCTGATGAAAGAGTGGGATTAGGTGGAGATGACATCGACTTGACCACTTTAACTTCACTCTCCAAAGTAAGAGTGGGATCAACCAAGGATGGACTTGGATCGACCACTTCAACTTCACTTTTCAATGAAAGAGTGGGATCAACCAGGGATGGGCTTGGATTGACCACTTGATCAACCAATGGGATGTCAAAGGACAAATTACGATAATGGATTGGAAGTGGTTGCTGAGGAACAACAATATCTTCCAACAACTTTGTAGCTTCATCCATGCGAGGAAAAAGGTAAGTGTGGTGCATATCCTTACATAAAAAGCAAGGATATCTAACCTTTCATTTTCGACTCTTAACGAAAGAGTCACTGGTTGAAGGGGCATCATCAACATGATGATCAGATATTGACGACACTAGATGTTTAGAACACACTTCTGACACAAGGGAAAGAACGGGATAGTCCTTGAGAAGGTGATCACCCTTGCAAAGTATATAAGGGAACTTAGGTTTCCATGAGCTAGAAACAGGTACATCAATACTCCCAGTATGATGATCAGTGGTTGGTGGGCTTCCAACATGAAGATCAGAGGTTGGTGCTATGACCTTCTGCTTAGTGTTCTTCTTCTTAGCATTTCTTTTGGTCTTCTTCTTACCTGCCCATTTACTAACATTAGAGTTTTCAACAAGTGAAGAGGAGGAAAGGGAAGCCGATTCAACATTCGAGGAAGAAGGAGAAGGGTTAACATGAGGTTGATTCTCATGTAGTAAAGGACCAGGATCCGACATAAAGGGTGCATTTGGTATAACAAGATTGGAGAATAACCACACAGGTAATCCTATAGTCAATCCGGGAAGGTTCAAAGTGGCCATGAAGGGAGGACCAACAGCTCCCCAAGGGGGAGAAAAAAAATACATACCCTAAAAAGGGGTCTCTTGACTGGTGGTCCTGGAAGAGTCTCCCATATCTGAACTCTCTAAGAATCTTCAAAGTACCACACAAGACAAACATTGCTCAAGTCTAAAAGCCACAAGCAAACTGTGTGAATAGGAGTGGTTCAAAAGTCAGGACTCTCACATGATTATCAAGGATGTGATGCCAATATGGCCAAAAGGTTAACTCAGTTGGTCACATGAATCCTAAGAGGGTCTCCAAATATACACTAGGTATAGGGGAGCTCAAGTCCATAGTGTTGTTGTCTAATGCACAACCATACGAAAGGGTCCCTCCGTTATACAATTGAGTACATGAAGTACCTTTCGATGTACCTCAAGTGTATGTGAAAGGTTGTTCGATATACTGATGGTACATGGAGGAATGACACAGTCCTCGGGGATGCAGTGTAGGAAATAAACAATAGCTTCCATGTTTAACAACACTAGAACACGTGACTAACTTACACATAGTTACTAAATGATTCTAAACCTAAGCTAGCATTAGTTTTATCTTGAGCGGTTAAGTGGATGCATGAGGTGTAGACAGGAAATGTAAAAAGAATGCAAATCCTAGATACATGAAAATGCAGATTTCTCTTTCGATGAAAACTACCTAAGGTAGGGAAAGAGCTTTTCTGTTAAGGAAGACAGGAATCAGAGATATAAGAAAACCAAGTTCTAGTCAAACACAACTCTGAAGGCTCAAATATTAACATCAATCACATGTCTTGAAAATACCTATGGATTCATACACGCTCTTACGGGAGTCCGGGGGGGGGTAGGTCCCTAAGGGTTTTGGGGGGTTTGGGGGCGTGAGCCCCCGAGAAAAATTTCTTGGCTTGTTTTTTTTTTCTTTTTTTATAGAGCTTTCCCTTCAAACAAACATGAATCTGAACAATGAAGAAAAGGATAATTCTCTTTTCAGATCTAGAAACAGAAAAGGAGAGAGTATCTAAAACACTCCATTCATTCAAAAATCAAAAGGAATATGACAAGCACCCAAACAACTCCAAACAGTCAAGAATTGCTCCAAAAAAAACAAAATGCAACCAAAACTCAGTGACTGGGGGGGGGAAGGGTTTGAAGATCATATTTGATTATCCAAACAGATCTAGAAATGTGACTAGGAATGGCAAGGAATAACTAACAGGTGAAGGATTGAAATTGCCTACCACAACCAAGTCATTCACTTGACTAGTAAAGCATCCCAAAATCAACAAAATTAACTCCAAACAAAGATAATTTTGGGTCTAGGGGGTGTATGACTATCATATAAAGTCTAAAACCCACAATCCATCAAACCAAAACCCAAAAATGAAGGAAAATAAAGATAAAAATGGAGTTTCAAAGAGCGGCACACTTTTTTGTACTGTACCAGAGTGCCAAAGAGGGGTAGGGACACTTACAACACTACACTAGAGCACCGACGACGCACCTATTATACTACACAAGAGCGCCTACGAATCACCTACTAGACTACACCAGAGCACCATGGCACACCTACTACACTGCAAAAAAGCATCGACAATGCAATATCTCTTAAGGAAAAGAGCGCTGGTGGAGACAACACATATGAAACTAAAAAATAATATCAATGACACTCTTTCTACCCAACCCAAGTGCATCGGTGGCGAAATAGAGGGTAAAAATCCAAATTTCCTATGGAATAAGGGAAAAAGGTATGATAGTGATCCAAAGAGTATCAAGAGGATGCAAAACTCTCTTCAAAGAAAAAATCCAAAGGAGGGAAGGTCTCTAGAGGATAGGAAAAGGATTGATAAACATATATGAAATAAAAAATAAAAAATAAAGAAATCATATATGTGTAAGTCCCTAGTGGAGTCACCAAATTTGTTATCGGATAAATCTACTCAAGCAGAATCAAGCCAGATCTCCCTAGTCCAAGTGGATCTAGAACAAATCAAATACACAATACAACCTACTTTCCTAGATCAATCAGAAATGCAAGTTAACGGATATATCACTTACCTGCAATATGAAAATCCTCTTCTCTCTTTGTTGATCCAAGCTCCAGAGCCTTCAGATCTTCAACTGCAAAACCCTATAAAACAAGTGGAAACAAGAAAACAGTACATGTGTATCTAAACATGAATTGATCTAAGCTAACAGTTAAGGAATAAATCTCTAAACATTATTAACACAACAATGTTTATAAAAATATATTTGTATTAATGTAATCAAGGAGATACATAGAATTACATAGGAGAGAACATCACAGGATAGCCTTAACGCTGCAATCTTCCATCCAACAATCCAACCCAAGCCTCCAAAGCAAGATAATATCCTCCCAAAGGATGATAGGGATCACCTAGAAATTACACCAGCATAAGAGTACCATAGTCCTTCCTTCCTTCACAATGGAGAGAGGGTTCAATTTATAAGGCTAAAGGGATATAGTAGGTTGAGGATTAGGAGGAGGAGTCTAAGGGATATTCCCCATAGGTTAGGAACCGAATGCCACCTCACCTAGATGATAGGTATAGATCTCCACCTCATCCACCTTCGAGAAGGGTCTCGAAGCTCCATTTTTTGCCCTCAAAATGCCACTAGCGCACCTTCCATGAAGGGAAAGAGCACCATTGGCTCACCTAGTAGTGGGAGACAAAGCATTGTCACCGACGCACCTAGCATGAAGGGAAAAAGTGCCATCGGTGCACATAGCATGAAGGGGAAAAGCACCAACCTTCCTAAAGAGGGGAAAAAGGGAGAAATAACCTCAACATCAATCCAGTTTAGCAGAGAGAAATTTGGGGATTATGCAAAGGGTTAACGCATGGATCAAGATGACAAGATTTCGGTGTAACAAGAATTCCACTAACGACATTACAATACATTACTCAATTAATTAAAATATTTGCTCCCCTGGGGATAGGTTATATAGAATAGACTAGAATAGATTCGTTGTTTTTTTTTCTTTCGTAGAAGTGATTGTGAGGAAAGAGTGGTAAGACGGGAGGTAAGAACCTGTGCATCTCTAGTGAGGATCTTGCTCACCGGTCACTTGTATTTAGTCTAGGAACTTGCATTTCATATTAAAATTAAAAAATTATATAAATGGTGGATCGTTCTACGACCGATAGAACACACTTAAAACATTCTTTAATTCTATGATAGTCGGGCCGCTAACCAGATGGATTCCCCATCCCAAACAGTACATGATCTAATTGGGAACGGTTATTGGGGATAATCCCTATTGTTAGTACCTAGGATTTTCTAGGAATCAACAGGCTGCTGATATGAAAAAAATACAACAAAAATTTGCAATGTTGCGCACTAAAAAACAACAAAGGATTGAAAAAGTCACTGAATTGTAGGTTGAAGCAAAAATATTTATAGGCATTATTCATCCTATACATCAAAAAGTGTGACAAGCAGCAGCGTCTGTAGGAATTACAACATCGAAACACGTCCATTTCAACCTTGTTGAAAATTTGTAGAAGACAAAAGAGGATGTGCGACGAGAAACATAGGAGATAGTGAAAATCTTTCAAGATTTTCAAAGTAAGGTCATCACAATGGTGGAAGCTTTAAAATAGAATAGCATGGCTCGAGATGAGCCACATGTGAGTGTTGGGGGGTTGTTGGCCTTAAGAAAAGACAGGAAGAATTAAGTTAGAATTATGTACAAAAAGATGAAGACTACGCTTGTGTGACAGAGGAAGAGACACACCATAAGAAGTAGGGGTAGAACGAAAGTTGTAACAAAATAAACCGCGAGGGAAGAAGTCCAAGACAAAATGGAATATGCGACGAGATTAGCCATGATGGAAGGAACCATGATAGAAGGCATGAAACGGTTAAAAAGGAGAGATTGGGAGATTATGGGTAAGAATTTAGCTAGAGTCACATGTTCTTAATGGATTAAATCATCGGTGTAATTTGGGTCGATACTGCTTACTGACAGTTGTAATGGAAATGTATGAGAATAGGAATGACATCATGTCAGCTAACAGAATGAAATCGGTTGATTACGACATGTAAGAGTCTTTAAAAGGAAGAAACCAAGCTATGTGTGGGTTATTTCTGGGTCAATTGGTTGGTTGGTTGCTTCCTCGTCTGTCTATGTCTATTTGTAGAGTCAAAGAGTCACAAAGTCATAGAGTTGTAGAGAAGGGTGAGTCGATCTAGGCTGTGTGCAAATCGATAGTATAGTGAAGAAGAGGAAAACTTTATAGACTTGAGACTAGATAGCATGAGAGAAGAGACAAGTTTGTATAGATTGTAGAAGAAGATCTAGAACAAATTCTGCAAGCTGAGTGCATAGACGAAAGGTGCCATATATTTCTCATGCCGGATGAAGAGTGCCTTTGTTGTTTTTCCCGTATGGATTTCCATGTTAAATCTTGTCTATGTGTATATTTGATGAATGGGTTTATGTCAAATTAATGTATGTTGTGAATGAATATATGTATATTTTCTTACAAATAAGTCTTTATATGCATATGTTGCACTGTTATTAGTTGGAAATGCTAATAAGGAAGAATATTATTTTTTATAATCTTTGTCGATGGACCGATGGAATCATACCTTGAATATATGAAATAAGAGAAGTAACATAACCACCGGCTTCAGTTGAGTAAGATAGTAAGTTGAAAAACCCCACACAACTACAGAAACCTGGTTCTGGAAGTTACCGATAAGAGATATATTGGGTGAGACTGCATATGTGTCGCAGGTATTGCCGAATGAGCCCTACTCTATCGGGATGATATCTTGGGATTTGTTGACCAACAAAATAGGGACAAAACCTGGGTCGAAGGGAGAAACACCAACACTTAACAATCAATATTTCCTCCCCAATGAGAAATAAATCATCAATATATAGATACAATATCAATGATTAGTTCTCCACCAATCTAAAGTACAAATTCACTCTTAGAGAATATTAGTCTCTAAAGATAGTTGTCTATTATGGCATACCAAGATCAGGGAGCTTTCTTCATGCCATATAAGGATTTATTCAACTTGCACACATGGAAATCCTTCTCATGAATCACAAATCCATCAGGATGCTCAATATAAACCTTTTCCTCAATGTCACTGTCAAAACCCCAAATTTTCATAAAAATTTAAAATTTTGAAAATATATAAAATGTTGAGAATGCAGTCTGCTAATAGCTAACAATTATCTATAAAAGAATTAGTTACCAAATTAGTTAATACATAATCTTAATTAAGTAACTTAGCATTCTATTTTTTGATACAAGGTTAGGTTTAACTTGTGCAATAATTCCTCTTTTAGTTTGCTGATGAGTTTTAATTTGCAACAAGTAGGTGGAAATGTCTTTGGATTCTGGGGCTTACTTAGCGTTTAAGCTAACACAGAAAGCTTACTTGTTCTTACAAGTTTTATAGGTATGAATGATCGAGTAACTCCTTTAATTCCATAAAGCATCCAACTATATTTCTATTTGCAAAAATAAAAAGCTTGGTAAATAAGCTGTTACATAACAATCTACTTCTATGAGGTAAAACAAGTAGTTTTGTTTTCTTCAATTATTCTTGTCAATGATATACATGTAGAAGAGTTTCTTTCTTGAATGTAAAATAGCAACAGTAATTATTTTCCCTGGTTTACAACTTGTGATCTTTGTTGTAAGCTATTTTCACTTAGAGTGCATAACTTGAAATCCTATAATGATTGTTCTAATAGTAATATACATTATCAACTTATATTAATAGTATAACCAATTGTTTGTTATTCATCTTCTGTAATGAATATTATTGCCTAAGGTTCTAAACATTACCGTGAACATAAAGTCCTAAGGACTTAGAATCTAGTGGGATTGTTCCACTTCAGTTTCTTATTTCTTTTTTATAATACTTCTCATGAATTAAGATTCTAGCCACAACAATTAACTTAGGTCAAAGTATTTAAGAGAGATTGTTTTATTACCTCATGCAAGCACTAGATAGTTCTAAAAATTATGTTACTAATCATAAACATGGTGAAACTAATAGTACTTGTTATGGTTGAGTAAATAACCAAAAGCTAGTAAACTTCGTTGATCTGAGCTATGTAAAGGATTCATAGCCAACATCCTAGTATTTGCTGCCCACTGAAAACTATATTTTTCTATGATACTCACCAATACACACATAAACTATCTTGTTTATAATACATCCATGTTTACCAGTAGTTCTGGTTATAAACAAATAAGATTTATAAGTTTAAGATCATATTTAAAACTATGTTGTATAAAATTATCAAGTCACAACATAAACGTTGGTGGCAACAAGATTAGCTATGCAAAGTCTATTAGGAATAATTTAATAAACATCATAGTTTGGCTAGGTGATGAAATAGCCTTTTAATTAGTATCTCTCAGGTATCATAAGATTTTCTTCATAAAATTAATTACGATAGAACAAGGATTATCGACATTTGTAACTATAATATTGATGCTACGAATAAATGGATAAACCGTTAGTGAAGAACTAAAGCTTCCATGCATAAAATATTTTGAGCAAAAATCTAGGTTATAGGGTTGCATCGATTTCATGGTCAACGAAGGCTTAATATGAAAAAACATATCCATTATAAATTTCACACTAACTTGATATGGAAAAGGAATGTGGCATTAGACCACTCCATCAATGGGATTATGTGTAAGGTTTTGTATAAAAACAAAGACTTTGAAATCGCCCTCATTCTAAACTATATGATGACTATATGATAACCTTAGCAATGATATAGGGGTTCATGGTTTATGCCCATGCAACCGTAGGTTGACATCTATGATAACGTGAAACATTTGAATGATTTAAGTGCTTATATGATTGTGCATAAAATTATGTTTTAAATCATTGTGAATCATTGGAATGCAGGAACTATATAGTCGACCCACTGCATGGTTGAATATTTAGGTGACCACGTGTTTTCTCCTCGGCCAAGTGTTGGAAGTATAAGAGTTTGTGAACCCTAAACTTTGTCATTCTCCTCCGTGGATTTTGGGCCTTCGGGCCACTCTGCAACTATTTTCCATGGCCTCCAGGCTTACCCTATAGTGAATGAAATGAGCATTGCGTCCTGGTTTACAATATTCAGTTTGTCTTCTTCGTTCTTGAATGTTTGTTTGCACTGTGAGTTTACCCTGGAAAGAGTTGTTGAGGGCCATGACTTACAACTTACATCCTGGCCTATGAGTGGCTTTTGTTTTTTTCCTCCATGACCTGCCTATAGCCTGATAGTTTTATGAAGTTATTTGCTTATGTTATGGCTCTGTCTTCCTCGTAGGGTTTCAAGAGTGTGGTTCTCATGCTTCGCATTGTGGTGATAGTTCAAGCTTCACTGGCCGCTTCTTGCTTGGTTGTTGCTCCACCTTCTTCTGGCCGTGGCTAGCAGTGGTTTGTGCATGAGTTTGAACCATCTCTGTCACAGGAGAAATGAAGGGTTGGCTCTTCATCTCGCTCGTGGCAACACTACTGTTTCTTGGTGGCTACATTACCTTCACTTCCAGGTATGAAAAATTCTTTTTAAACAGTTCTTAAACTTACTCTTCACTTAGTTACAATATAAAGCATAATTTTAATGTCGTGGGTTCTTATCCTTGTAGGTAATCGGTTTACATCTCTCTTTGCTGCTAGTACAACGAGTAAGGCTGGCTCCCTGGTTACGGGTAAGCCCTGGCCAACCCATGGCAATCCACGCTTGTTCAGTTCTTTATGGAACACTTTTTCAGTTGGAAGTCGTGGCCTGCAAGTGACCCTTCATGGGTTACTATTCCTTGATTTACTTGTTTAGTTTTTGCTAACCATTGTTGTTAGCAGGGTTCTCCGGCTTATGCCGTGACTTGTATATTTTTTTTTACTTGTTTTTGTGTACAGTTATGTACAAAGATCTTGCAGCCTATCAAGCCATTCTCTATTTAAACTTGAATCATAAAGATTTAACTATCTTAAGCTCGGACTCGGTTATTTTGATACTCTTACTGTAATTTTTTATACTAGGGTTCTTACCCTATTTCGACTATGTAAAGAAATATTTACTTGCTAAATTTATCTTGCATTAATTTGTATTATTATATCATATTCTATTATTTCTTTCTATTATAATAATTTGTTTATAAGCTCAGATATTTGAGCAAGGGCTAATCCTGTTAGTGACCTTTGTGTAAAATAATTTCTTTAAATTATTCTGTAGATTTAGTTCAATAATAAATGTTAAGTTAATTGTTTGTTACAGGTATATAGTTATTATAATTCCAATGTTATCTTTCTCTGTCCTTACAGGACTGCAATAATATTTTATAGTTTGAAGGTTCAGAATACTAAATAATCCAAATCCTTGGATTATTGCTTATATGATTATTAATTACAATGTTATTACTATGAATTACAATGTTATTACTATAAATTATAATGTTTAATACTATGAGGGTTTCGACCCTGTACTTTCTTTTATAATTAATCTTTGTTTAGTTTATTTAAATGAATTAGTTCATTTATAAATAATATTTAAATATTATTTAACATTGCATTCAGTCTATTTTATTTAAATAAGTACATAGATAGGTTTTGTTATTGTTTCCTTGTTACAATATTCAAATTGCTGTAATTTATTTATTTATAAAAATAACTATACCAGTATTACCCTACTTGAAATGTGAACATTTGTAGATGTAGTTAAGCAGTATGAACAAAAATAAATTATGTAAAACAACTTGTTTCTTTCTTCACAAAAATAAATGAGTTTTTTTATCTAAGTTAATTCTCTTACCTATGTTACAGGTTAATAGTATCATTTTACAAAATACAATTTTGAATAAGAACAATAACCTATTTACTGTAACAACTTGCTAAAAGAAATAAACCTGCTATCTATAAAGTATTATGAATACTTCTTTGATAACATTCTTAATACAATAGTATGGTTTTAAACAATAACTTAATTAAACAGATTAATATTCTTTTCTTGAAAACATCTATATACAGAAATAAATTACTCCATTGTTCTGAAATACAAAATAACTATATTCAATCCAGATTTCTATCATATCTTCATCTATTTTAAACACACTCCCTGTGCTAGAGTACGGTCTGGCTCGTTCCAGATGGGGAAAAACATAGGTAGGATTATCTCATCCAATTACAGATTCAACATTCAAATAACTAAAAGATTATAAACTCTAACAGATCACTACAAAACATGTAAATCATTCATTATTCATTCATTCTCAGATATAAACTTTTAACACAGAAAATAAACGATTGTAGAACCTGTTTTAAAGCTGGATGACAACAGCGTTGGGAGGCCATTACTCCCTACCAACTCTTGGAGAGCACTCAAACAACGTCTTCTTAGGAGCCTCGAGTCTGTTCCTGGTCTCCTTGGCTGAGAACTGGAGGAGCAGGCAACAAAATACTAGTCCAGTGACTTAGTACTAACTTTGCACTCAGCAGCAAGATCCTTCAGCTGAATAGCTATACTAGATCACTTTCTGTAGTTTACCCCTCAAACACATTCCACAAATTCCCTTCCCAATCAAATCCTTTGAAGTACATTCACTTGAGTGGTTCCCTTCTTGGAATGAGCGGCCTCAGCTCTCTTTAATGGGTATTTTTATTAAGATTTCCTAGGTCTTTTTGGGTTAATTGTCATTAATTGAGCCACCTGCTCTGATCCCACTTTCTTGGGGGATCATGACCCCAAATGTAGGGAGGTTTCCACCTACAACATTGGAAGTGTTTGAGGATGCTTTCACTTGTCTATTTTCTCTCCACCTAGTCTCCTCCACCAACTTGACCAGTAACACTCTTTTTAGCATCTCTCCCAAGCTGTTGTCTCCACTTGTATTTATTTATAATTAAAATATTCAGAATTACATTCAATATCCTTGACTCTGTTGAGTCATCATTTACAACTTAGCATAAAATTTAACATAATGTCTTGGAATAAAATCAAGTAAGATAATATTATTTTGCAAAATTGGGGCATGTGACATACACACCCCCTTAGAATATAACATCGTCCTCGATGTTATTTATTCTTCATCCTCAGAAATCCCCTAGAACAGAATTGGATATGCATCTCGTATTTTACTTTCCAATTCCCAGGTGGCTTCCTCTGGACTAAGGTTCTTCCATTGCACCTTCACATGTCCAATGGTGTGGTTCTGAAGTGTAATCTCCCTCCTTCCGAGGATACAATCCGGTTCCACCAGAAAATCTCCTTCTGGTTCCACTTGTACATCATTCCAGTTAACAACATGAGTAGCATCATGAACATATTTCTTTAATACAGAAATGTGAAAAATATTATGTACTCTTAAATTAGGTGGTAATGCTAATTGATAAGCTACTTGTCCAATCCTAGACATAATTTCAAGTGGGCCACAGTAACAAGGTGCCAATTTTGCACAACTCCCCAATCTCAAAGAACTCTTTTTCAGCCTTACCTTGATGAACACATGTTCACCTACCTGAAACTCCTTTGGAGTTCTTTTTAAGTCTGCTTGACTTTTCTGCCGATCCTGTGCCACTTTCAGATTTCCCTACACTTGTTTTACAATTTCTTCCATTTCTTTTAATAGTTTTGGACCTAATACCAATCAATCTACTGGATTATTCCAAGAGATAGGAGTATTACATTTTCGTCCATATAAAATTTCAAAAGGACTAAATCTAGCTAATGTCTGATAATTATTATTATAAGCAAATTCTACCAAATGTAAATAATCCTCCCATTTACCAAGCTATTCTTTCACATACATTATTAATAGGTCTTCTAATACTTGGTTTACCCTTTCCATTTGTCCATCTATTTGAGGATGGAAAGAAGTACTGAAATTTAATGTAGTGTTTAACCCTTTAAACAAAGACTTCCAAAAGTTTCCTGTAAACTTAGGATCTCTATATGAGATTATGACTTTTGGTACTCCATGCAATCGAAAAATATGTTTTAGAAAAATATCAGCTATGTTTGCAGCTTTATAAGTAGTTTTAACAGGTATAAAGTGAGCTTATTTGCTTAACTTATCAACTACTACCATGATAGAATCATTTTGATTTTGATTTTTAGGCAGTCCAGTAATAAAATATAAACTAATTATCTCCCATTTCTAGCTAGGGATGGGTAATGGCTAAAGCAAACCAGCTGGGTGTTGATGTTCCGTTTTTACTTGTTGACATTCAAAACACTTAGCAATATATTCAGCTACTTTAGTTTTCATATTTGGCCAGAAATACTCTTTTCTTAACATAGTTATAGTCTTTTGATAACCTGGATGACCTGAATATGGTGTTTTATGAACTTCGTCCAGAATTAACAGCTTAACTTTAGGTACGTTAAGTACATACATCCTATCTTTATACAGTAAAAATTATTTTTCATTTAAATTGTAACCTTTAATTAAGTTTTCTATTGGATTTTTTTTAGCTTTAGCTTGCAAACTCTGGTAAATTTCATCTTGTTCTATTCCTTCTTTAAGTTGTTCATCTAATTTTGAAACATAGGTGTTGATAGCTTCTACAAAATTCAGCCTTGCATTCCTACTTAATGCATCAGCAACTTTATTTTCTTTACCTTTTATATGCTGAATTTCAAAATCATACTCGCTTAAGAAAGCTAACCACCTAGCTTGTCTGGCATTTAGATTAGGCTGATCTAACAGATACTTCAATCCTTTATTATCAATCATTAAAATAAATTTTCTGCCAATTAGATGATGTTGCCACACTTTTAAGGCCTGTATTACAGCTGCTAATTCCATATCATATGTTGCATAATTCTTTTCATGGACTTTTAACTTTCTAGACTCATAGGCAATAACATGCCCTTCTTGACTCAGAACGCCACCTAATCCATCATTGCAGGCGTCAGTGCACACTACAAATTCTTTATTAGGATCAACTATTCTTAAAATAGGTGCGCTAGTTAATAAAGTTTTTAACTTTTTAAAGTTTTCTTCACATTTCTAATTCCAGTCGAACTTCTTTCCTTTCTTCTGCAAGGAAGTTATCAGATTTGGTATCCTCAAAAAACCTTCAATGAACCTCCGGTAATAACCGGTAATGCCCATGAAAGATCGAACATCCGTCACATCCTTCGGAACCGACCGATCTTTGATTTCCCTTATCTTTTCAGGATCTACAGAAATTCCTTCCTTGGTCACCACATGACCTAAATACTGAATCTTATCCTTGAAGAAATCACATTTACTAAACTTTGTGAAGAGTTGATGATCTTGCAATTCTTGCAAAACAATTTTTAGATGTTCTTTGTGTTCTTCTTCAGTTTTTGAATAGATTAGAATG
The DNA here is from genome assembly GCA_001517045.1 of Pseudotsuga menziesii. Classification (NCBI taxonomy): domain Eukaryota; kingdom Viridiplantae; phylum Streptophyta; class Pinopsida; order Pinales; family Pinaceae; genus Pseudotsuga; species Pseudotsuga menziesii. The sequence goes on along the minus strand of LPNX010780615.1, from coordinate 551,904 downwards.
TCGTCGATAAATACGACCACAAACTTATCTAAATACTTTTGCATAACATTGTTCATTAAACACATGAAGACAGTTGGGGTGTTAGTAAGCCCGAATGGCATTACGACAAATTCGTAATGACCATATATAGTTCTGAAAGATGTCTTAAAGATGTCTTCATCTTTAATCCTCACTTGATTATATCCAGACCTTAAATCTATTTTCGAAAACACCATGGATCCACATAGTTGATCAAACATATCATCTATGCGGGGCAACGGATATCGATTTTTAATGGTCATATTGTTTAACAGGTGGTAATCTATGCAAAGTCGCATAGTTCCATCCTTCTTCTTGACGAAGATGACAGGTGCCCCCTAAGGAGACACACTAGGTTGAACATACTCTTTATCAACTAATTCTTTTAATTGAAATCTTAATTCGTTAAGTTCCAATATGCTCATTCGATAAGGGGCCTTTGAGCTAGGTACTGCACCCGGTACCAGTTCAATGGTGAAATCTAATTCCCTTTTCGTAGGTAATCCCAGAATCTCTTCTAGGAATACATCAACATATTCTATTAAGACTGGTATGTCTTCCACTTTTAACTTATTTGTTTTAATTAAACTTTCCTCATCAGTTATTGTTACTGCATAAGCTTTACATCCCTTTCTAACAGCTCTCTTAAGTTGTAGGGAAGAAATCTGCCTTATGGTGGTTTTTCTAGGGATTCCTTTAACACTTACTGGTTTTTCATTATTGTCTAATTATGTGAAATTTTTATCATAATAGTTTAGAATTACTCTATGTTGTTCTAACCAGTCCATACCAATCAGCAAATCATAAGAACCAAGGGGAAAAACATTAAGCTTGACAACAGTTTCAAAATTATCCATAACTATTGCACATTCTTTAACAAAACAAGTTACCCTTCTTTTAGCACCAGTGGCTAACTGAACTAACCATGAATTCTCAAATTTTTCAACAAATAACTTACATTTTTCTACTATTTGAGGTGCAATATAACTGAGATTAGCTCCTGGATCAATCAAAATAGTTACAGGGGTTTGTTTTTATCATACCTTCTACTTCCACCATGGAAGTCTGATTTTCAGCTTGTCGATTCTCCAAAGTGGCATTAATTCTGGGCATGGTCCTCGCTAGTTCCCCAACGTTCATCTCCTTCTTGTATGGTATGTATGTTTTTACCAGTCTTCTTTCGGTTTGGAAAGACTAAAGCATAGTGTGGGCCATTACACTCCCAGCACTTGATAGGCTCTTTGTGCTCAAAGCTCTTGGTAAAATTTCCATGATTATTTGCAAATTCCTTACCTTTAGAATTATTCTGGTTATTGGGTACACTGCTCTTATTTCCTTGGAAGTTATTGTTATTAGAATAATTTTTGGCCTTATTATTCTTAGAGTTTCTATTAGGCACAAAATCCTTCTTCTTTTGTTCAAACTGATTATTATTTTTTTTAGCCTTCTAGTTGGCCAAGCTTTCTTTCTTTTGATTATGCTCAAAACAGAAATCATATTTTCTCATAGCTTCCTCCAAGGTCTTTGGGTTATCATATTCAATTCTATCTTTAATATGATAAGGTAGACAGCTAAGGAATTGTTGTACCTTTGGTTTCTCGTCTACAAGATATGGTACATACCTAAGTAGACTTAAGAACTTGTTATTCAGATCCTTCATTGTCATTGATCCTAACTTCAGCTCATAAAACTGTTTGGCTCTCTCCTCATAATACTGTTCAGACAGGAATTTATTTTTGAAATACCTTTTAAAGGTACTCCAGTTTACATTTTTCTCTTTTACTCCCTTAACTCTTTTCAAGTCCTGCCACCAAATGTCATCCTTTCCTGAAAGGTTATATATAGCCATTCTAGCCTTTAACTGGTTAGAATAGTTATATATTTGGAAGTACTTCCTCATCCCAGATAACCAAGATTCGGCTTCCTCCCCCTTCTCAGTCTCTCCATTAAAGGTTGGTGGTTTTATCTTTTTGAATTCTCCGGAAATCTCCTCATAAGGTTTGTATTTCATCTTTTTAGTATACTGATTATCATCACTACTATCACTGGTAGTATAATAGTTTCGGTGTTCACCAAACACTTCAGAAGATGAACTACTTTCAGTTTTAGTATGTTTCATCTTTTTAGATTTACGTTGATGACTGATATCTTCTGATTCAGTTCTTCTACCCCTACCCTCAGTTTGAAACTTCTCAGTTAGGATCTGATTAAGCTCTTCTTGAGACCTGAGAATTCTTTAATTTTCTCACTTTACAGACTCCATTTCAGTTTTTAAGTCTTTTATAGTTTGTAACAATTCTGAGGAATTGGTAGTTAAGACCTCTTGTATAGAATCTCTTGGTATATTTCCTATTTCAGTAACTGAAGATTCCTCCTCTACATACTCTTCCATCCTTTCCATACCTATCTGTTAAACTTCAGAAAACAATTCTCTGTTGAATAAAATTTAAAAGAAAAACACGTCAGCATAATAATTCAGTTTACTGTTTCCTAAAAGCTAGTTGGGATTCATCAAGGCCTAGTGTTTGAACCTTGTGCTCTGATACCACATGTCAAAACCCCAAATTTTCATAAAAATTTAAAATTTTGAAAATACATAAAATGCTGAGAATGTGGTCTGCTAACAGCTAACAGTTATCTATAAAAGAATTAGTTACCAGATTAGTTAATACATAATCTTAATTAAGTAACTTAGCATTCTATTTTTTAATACAAGGTTAGGTTTAAATTGTGAAATAATTCCTCTTTCAGTTTGCTGGTGAGTTTTAATTTGCGACAAGTAGGTGGAACTGTCTTTGGATTCCGAGGCTTACTTAGCATTTAAGCTAACACATAAAGCTTACTTGTTCTTACAGGTTTTATAGGTCTGAATGATCGAGTAACGCCTTTCATTCCAAAAAGCATCCAGCTATATTTCTATTTGCAAAAATAAAAAGCTTGGTAAATAAGTTGTTACATAACAATCTACTTCTATGAGGTAAAACAAGTAGTTTTGTTTTCTTCAATTATTCTTGTCAACGATATACATGTAGAAGAGTTTCTTTCTTGAATTTAAAATAGCAATAGTAATTACTTTCCCTGGTTTACAACTTGTGATCTTTGTTGTAAGTTATTTTCACTTAGAGTGCATAACTTGGAATGCTATAATGATTGTTCTAATAGTAATATACATTATCAACTTATATTAATAAGTAACCAACTGCTTGTTATTCATATTCTATAATGAAGATTATTGCCTAAGGTTCTAAACATTACCGTGAACATAAAGTCCTAAGGACTTAGAATCTAGTGGGATTGTTCCACTTCAGTTTCTTGTTTTTTTTTATAATACTTCTCATGAATTAAGCTTCTATCCATAACAATTAACTTAGGTCAAAGTCTTCAAGAGAGATTGTTTTATTACCTCATGCAAGCACTAGATAGTTCTAAAAATTATGTTACTAATCATAAACATGGTGAAACTAATAGTACTTGTTATGGTTGAGTAAATAACCAAAAGCTAGTAAACTTCATTGATCTGAGCTATGTAAAGGATTCATAGCAAACATCCTAGTATTTTCCACCCACTGAAAACTATATTTTTCTATGATTCTCACCAATACACACATAAACTATCTTGTTTATAATACATCCATGTTTACCAGTAGTTCTGGTTATAAACAAATAAGATTTATAAGTTTAAGATCCTATTTAAAACTATGTTGTATAAAATTATCAAGTCACAACATAAACGTTGGTGGCAGCAAGATTAGCTATGCAAAGTCTATTAGGAATACTTTAGTAAACATCATAGTTTGGCTAGGTGATGAAATAGCCTTTTAATTAGTATCTCTCAAGTATCATAAGATTTTCTTCATAAACTTAATTATGATAGCACAAGGCTTATCGACATTTGTAACTATAATATTGATGCTATGAATAAATGGATAAACCGTTAGTGAAGAACTAAAGCTTCCATGCATAAAATATTTTGAGCTAAAATCTAGGTTATAGGGTTGCATCGATTTCACGGTCAACGAAGGCTTAATATGAAAAAACATATCCATTATAAAATTCACACTAACTTGATGTGGAAAAGGAATGTGGCGTTAAACCACTCCATCGATAGGATTATGTGTAAGGTTTTGTATAAAAACAAAGACTTTGAAATCGCCCTTGTTCTAAACTATATGGTGACTATATGATAACCTTGGCAATGATCTAGGGGTTCATGGTTTATGCCCATGCAACCATAGGTTGACATCTATGATAACGTGGAACATTTGAATGATTTAAGTGCTTATATGATTGTGCATAAAATTATGTTTTAAATCATGGTGAATCATTGGCATGCAGGAACTATATAGTCGACCCACTGCATGGTTGATTATTTAGGTGACCACATGTTTTCTCCTCGGCCAAGTGTTGGAAGTATAAGAGTTTGTGAACCCTAAACTTTGTCATTCTCCTCCATGGATTTCGGGCCTTCAAGCTGCTCTGCAACTATTTTTCATGGCTGCCAGGGTTACCCTACTGTGAATGAAATGAGCACTGCGTCCTGGTTTACAATATTCAGTTTGTCTTTTTCGTTCTTGAACGCTTGTTTGCACTGTGAGTTTACCCTGGAAAGAGTTGTTGAGGGTCGTGACTTACAACTTACAGCCTGGCCTATGAGTGGCTTTTGTTTCGATCCTCCACGGCCTGCCTGTAGGGATAGTTTTAGGGAGTTATTTGCTTCTGTTATGGCTCTGTCTTCATCATAGGGTTTCAAGAGTGTGGTTCTCATGCTTCGCATTATGGTGATAGTTCGAGCTTCACCATCTGCTTCTTGCTTGGTCGTTTCTCCACCTTCTTCTGGCTCCTCCTAGCAGTGGTTTGTGCATGAGTTTGAACCATCTCTGTCATAGGAGAAATGAAGGGTTGGCTCTTTGTCTCGCTGGTGGCAGCGCTACTATTTCTTGGTGTCTACATTACCTTCGCTTCTAGGTATGAAAAATTCTTTTTAAATAGTTCTTAAACTTACTCTTAATTCAATTATAATATGAAGCATAATTTTAATGTCGTGGGTTCTTATCCTTGCAAGTAATTGGTTTACAACTCTCTTTGTTGCTGGTACAATGAGTAAGGCCGACTCCCTGGTTACGGGTAAGCACTGGTCAACCCATGGCAATCCATGCTTGTTTAGTTCTTTATGGAACAATTTTTCAGTTGGAATTCGTGGCCTACAAGTGACCCTTCATGGGTTACTATTCCTCGATTTACTTGTTTAGTTTTTGCTAACCCTTATTGTTAGCAAAGTTCTCTGGCTTATGCCGTGACTTGTAAATTTTTTTTTACTTGTTTTTGTGTATAGTTATGTAGAAAGATATTGCACCCTGTCAAGCCATTCTCTGTTTAAACTTTAAACATAAAGATTTAACTCTCTTGAGCTTGGACTCGGTTATTTTGATACTCTTACTGTAATTTTGTATACTAGGTTTATTACCCTATTTTGACTGTGTAAAGAAATCTTTACTTGTTAAATTTATCTTGGATTAATTTGTATTATTATATCCTATTATGTTATTTCTTTCTATTATAATAATTTGTTTATAAGCTCGGATATTCGAGCAAGGGTTAATCCTGTTAGTGACCTGTGTATAAAATCGTTTCTTTAAATTATTCTGTAGATTTAGTTCAATAATAAATGTCAAGTTAATTGTTTGTTACAGGTATATAGTTATTATAATTCTAATGTTATCTTTCTCTATCCTTACAGGACTGTAATAATATTTTTAGTTTGAAGGTTCAGAATACTAAATAATCCAAATCCTTGGATTATTGCTTATCTGATTATTAATTACAATGTTATTACTATGAATTACAATGTTAATACTATAAATTATAATGTTTAATACTATGAGGGTTTCGACCCTGTACTTTCTTTTATAATTAATCTTTGTTTAGTTTATTTAAATGAATTAGTTCATTTATAAATAATATTTAAATATTATTTACCATTGGATTCAGTCTATTTTATTTAAATAAGTACATAGATAGGTTTTGTTATTGTTTCCTTGTTACAATATTTAAATTGCTATAGTTAATTTATTTATAAAAATAACTATACTAGTATTACCCTACTTGAAATGTGAACATTTGTAGATGTAGTTAAGCAGTATGAACAAAAATAAACTATGTAAAACAATTGGTTTATTTCTTCACAAAAATAAATGAGTGTTTTATCTAAGTTAATTCTCTTACCTATGTTACAGGTTAATAGTATCATTTTACAAAATACAATTTTGAATAAGAACAATAACCTATTTACTGTAACAACTTGCTAAAAGAAATAAACCTGCTATCTGTAAATTATTATGAATACTTGTTTGCTAGCATTCTTAATACAATAGTCTGGTTTTAAACAATAACTTAATTAGACAGATTAATATTCTTTCTTGAAAACATCTATATACAGAAATAAATTACTCCATTGTTCTAAAATAAAAAATAACTCTATTCAATCTAGATTTCTGTCATATCTTCATCTATTTTAAACACACTACCTATGCTAGAGTACGGTCTGGTTCGTTCCAGACAGGGAAAAACACAGGTAGGATTATCTCATCCAATTACGAATTCAACATTCAAATAACTAAAAGATTATAAACTCTAATAGATCACTACAAAACATGTAAATCATTCATTATTCATTCATTCTCATATATAAACTTTTAACACATAAAATAAAAGACTATTGAACCTGTTTTAAAGATGGATGACAACAATGTTGGGAGGCCGTTCCTCCCTACCAACTCCTAGAGAGCGCTCAAACAGCGTCTTCTCAAGACCCCCAAGCATGTTCCTAGTCTCCTTGGCTGAGAACTGGTGGAGCAAGCAACAAAATACTAGTCCAATGACTTAGTACTAACTTTGCACTCAGCAGCAAGATCCTTCAGCTGAATAGCTGTACTAGATCACTTTCTGCAGTTTACCCCTCAAACACATTCCACAAATTCCCTTCCCATTGAAATCCTCTGAAGTACATTCACTTGAATGGTTCCCTTCTTGGAATGAGTAGCCACAGCTCTCTTCAATGGGTATTTTTATTAAGATTTCCTAGGTCTTTTTGGGTTAATTGTCATTAATTGAGCCACCTGCTCTGATCCCACATTCTTGGGGGATCATGACCCCAAATGTAGGGAGGTTTCCACCTGCAACATTGGAAGTGTTTGAGGATTATGCCACTTGTCTATTTGCTCTCCACCTATTCTCCTCCACCAACTTGACCAGTAACACTCTTTTTAATAGCTCTCCCAAGCTGTTGTCTCCACTTTTATTTATTTATAATTAAAATATTCAGAATTACATTCAATATCCTTGACCTTGCTGAGTCATCATTTACAACTTAGCATAAAATTTAACATAATGTCTTGGAATAAAATCAAATAAGATAATATAATTTTGCAAAATTGGGGCATGTGACAGTCACCATTGAGGAAGGTTATATTCACATCCATAGTCAATTTTCCACCCTAATATAGATGCAAGTGAGATCATAGCTCAAAATGTGGTATATATCTGGACACATGAGTCAACGTATCCTCATAATTAATTCCCTCCTTTTCAGAGAAATATTGGCAAACTAACCTAGATTTATACTTATCCACACAACCATCTGTAGCATGCTTTATCTTATAAATCCATGTGGAAGTAACTATGGATTTCCCCTCGGGTCTGGGAAAAACATCCCAAACATCATTCTTCAATATGTAATGATATTCTTCAACCATTGCATTTTTCCATACTTTCTTCTTTGCATCTTATTCATAGGATGATAGATCTAATTCACTAATGTGACTCATATGTGCAACATAACCTACATACTTATAATGTTTCTTTGGCTCTATGGAATATCCCAATAGTCCTTCATGCTTCTCGACATATGTCAGTATATCTTGGCACCAAGCAGAACTCCTCTTAGAAGGAAGTTCATCAACCAGTTGAATATGTTAATCAATGACCAATAACACTATTTTATTTTCCCTGTTAACATCTTGATGGCGAGAAGTAGACTCTAGGAGCGATAGGAGTATCGTGCTCCTTTGTGGCTGTATCATTTAGGATCTCTTTTGACCTCTTGAATGCATCCTCTTCATGGCAGGTCACATCTCCATTGACCTCAATGTGTCTTTCACATGTCACATATATCCTTTAGTATCTAGATGAATCACTATAACCCACAAAGGTTCCCTTCTTTCCTAAAGGTTCCATCTTAGTCCTCATTTATTTCGGTATATGAATGTATACTAGACACCCAAAGATCCTTAGGTGTGAAATATTTGGTTTCTCACCAGTAAACACCTCTTCTGGTGTCTTCTCATCCAAAATGGTCTATGTATTTTGGATATACACAGTTGTACTAAATTATATTCTTCCCATAATGAGGAAGAAAAATCATGATCATGTAACATGGATTTTGTATTCTTTCTCTCTTAGCAACCCCATTTTGTTGGGGGTTGTATGGAACTGTCAATTGTTTACATATACCTGCATCATTACAAAACTCATTAAAATCATAGGAATATAATTCACCTCCATTGTCAGACCTCAATACACAGATCTGTCTCCCTTTCTGATTCTTTACTAATGCTTTAAGTTCTTGAAACTTGTTAAAGGTTTTTCTCTTAGTATTAAGGAAGTAAATCTATGACTTTCTAGAGAAGTCATCAATAAATAATACAGAATATAAGTAACCACTCAGGGATGAGAAATACATGGGACCACAGAAATCAGAGTGTATCAAATAAAAAATCCCTTTATATCTATTACTAATGCTAGAGAAAATATTTTTCACATTCTTCCTAAGTGCACAACCCCGACATACACGATAATGCTCAAAATCAAATACTTACATACCTTTACCCATGCGTTGTAATATCGACAATTATTTGTAGTGGAGGTGACCAAGCCTCCTATTCCATTGCTCGCATGCAATGATAGTGTGATTTATTATATACTAAAGGTATTTCTTGGGTACCTTATAGATTATGGGCCCTCTTGAACTCCAATCACTACAGCATTATCAAGACTTTTGTTCTTCGGCCATGGAAGTGCTTGATTATCCATGAAGATAACTCGGAAGTCCTTATCTTCAAGAACCAGAACTGATAGAAGGTTGTTCTTCAATATTGGGATAGAAACAATGTCCTCCACATGAGATATACCTCCCGAGCTCAGTTGGAAGGAAGCGGATACAACTTCTTGGATCAAATATGTTGAGTTGTCTCTCAACTCTACCATGCATGTGAACTTTTTTTAAGGTCAGATATTGTGCCATTGAATCATGACATGTGTTATTCGTCATTATCAATCAACCATGTATCTTCACTTGTGATGATATATCTGAAGAGTTTGGAGACAAGGTAATACTCCCTCTTTCTCTCCTTCTCCTTGGGTGCATTCTTTCAAGGAGTTTCATCTTATACTGTAGTACAGGAATGAAACATTCCTTTATTATTTTTCTTTGCATGTCACTCTCTTGCATAATGGTCCTTCTTTTGACAATAGTAGCACCAAACCTTCGAACTATCAAAGTATTTATTGAACTCCTTATTTTCTGCATGAAATAACCTATTTGGATTGAATGGTTTCCTCCCTTTCTTCATTCTTGCAATGAGTGCAAGATTTTATTCATTGGTGCACATTGACTTGCTTTGGATTCGCCCCTCCTCTTGGAGGTATTCATGCCACAACCTATCAAAGTTAGGTTGATCTTCTCGACCTTTTACCATATCCAAAAATGTCTCCCATGAGGATGGGATACCATCAATGGAGGTTTGAAGAATATCATCTGTATTCTCACTACTCTAATACTAGCAAGATTATCTCTTACCTAACAGATCTGGGTGAAGAATGATTCCATAGTCTTTCTCTTCTCCATATTTAGGTTCTGGAGCTTATTCTTCAAACCTTATTTTGAATTGGTCATTATTCTCATATAATTTTGTCAATCTATCAAAACATTTCTTGGTGGTATTGAACAGAGTGATCATGAACATGATATTTTCCTTTACCGAATCATAGATGATCCATTTGGCATTTGCTTGGTTGTTCTTGAAGTTGAATGACCCTGCATTGGTGGTATGATCCTCTACCATAGTGGATACATAGGTATCCAATTCATGTTCCTTAATAATTTTCAATACCTTTTCCTTCCAAGTGTTGAAATTTGAAGTTCCCTCAAGATGGTCTTCCAATCGAATGAAGATCAATTCCATAGCTCTTCAAAAAATTTCTCAAATCCTCATGATCTACGTAGGATTCTAGTTTTCTTGCACAACTCAACTCATTCACATCTTGAGCTATGATACCATGTTAATTTTTTATAAAATATGAAGATATTTTAACTTTAAAACTTTAATTGAAGAATTGATAAACATTGGAATCAATAGAACATTCAGTCACACAAATCATTCATCCACAACACAAGATGTATCGTGGGAAAAACGTCAAAATAATAAGGATGAAAAACCTAGAAATTCCTCAGAGTGTGAGAATTGATTCTTAATGAGATCTAGGATATATATCAATATTCACAATCAAAGTGCTTGACAAACAATGCAAGAGAACAACAAAAGGGACTGAAAATAGCTGGAATAGCACATGTGAATGGTGCTAATAACGATCATATTATTACAGTAAATATTGTAGATGTGTATGGTACATATTTATAATACATTGCAGAAAATTCATGATCCCTTGGATCCCATGTGAATGCATACAAGTGTTAGGCTAGGATTTGACCCTTGAACCCCCCTAGGTTGACCAATAGGCTCCCAAACCTAACCAAACAATCACGAATCCATGTGTAAACATGTGTGAATAGGTAAGAAACATGATTGGGTCATAAATGAGGGAAGGAAAGAATGGGAGAGAGCATGGGTGAGTGGGAGATTCCCTATGAGCCAAATAAAAGCCCAGGGAGACCACAAAACAAACACATTCACACACTAGTGCCCCTAGTGAAAGATGGAAGTAGTTTGCAATTAATGCAGGTGCCTTGATGATAGAATGATCAAAGTGTAGTGCCTCAACTATAAATTAATGAGCCAGGATCACCTATTTGACCAGTATTGATCAATATAGATTAAGTTAGATCATAGAACATAAGCACAAGGCAAATGATTATGTCTCCTAGGTAGATCATCATGGTACTAATATAGATTATTTCTCTAATACGCCCCCCCCTCCCCTCTTAATCCTAACTTAGTACAACTTATTCAACATGATTTATTAAGGCCTTGGAAACTAAGGCACAAGTCACATTTTACAACAAAATTTTATTGATCCATGTAACCGAGGTAAATAGGAAAACCCATTAGAGGAAATTTCAACTCAAAATGGGCCTCCTAAGGAAAATTAATAAAATAATAGTTAAAATAATAAAATAATATTTATTAATTTTGGAGGAAGAAAAGAAAAAAACTACTTTTTTGTTCGTATTTTTGACATATCTCCATGTGTTCTTACTCAAATTTCGATTGGGAGATCTCATTGGATGCGTAATTAAATTCTGCATCCAACGAGTTCCCACTCGACATACTTTTGACGGACTTTTCTACCCCAAAAACAAGAAATACCTGAAAAAATGTGATGATGATGTCATCATCACGTTGTTTCAAGTATTTCTTGTTTTTGGGGTAGCGGGGTCTATAAAAAGTATGCCGAGTGGGTACTTGTTGGATGTGAAATTTAATTCCACATCCAACAAGCTCTCCCGATCTAAATTTGAGTAAGAACACAGGGAGATATTTCGAAAATACGAACAAAAAAAATAGTTTTTTTATGATACCTATCCCAAAATTTATATTAAAAATTTGTTTAAGAGGTGCTCCCTTTTTGAATTTTAAATCATTTTTATTGGTTAATACATGATGACATCGAATTTGTATTATTTTTGGAAGGCCCATTTTAAATTGAAATTTCCTCTAATGTCATGGGACAAAACCTCCCCTCAAAAATGGATATGACAGAGATGAAAAAAAAAAAGGTCTTCAACAGGTCCTCTTCTTCACTTGAATGAGCTGAAAGAACAACTTCTTGGTGATGGACTTGTTGAATATGTTGTGGATTGTTGGGGTGTGTACCCTCAAGATTACTGGTTGTGGTAACTTCGCGACTATTGGTAAGCGGATTTA
>LPNX010780615.1:475927-532803 GCA_001517045.1 Pseudotsuga menziesii | reverse complement strand
TGTGAATTCCCTATAGTGGGTTGAGCAAGTAACGACTATTTATTAAACTGAGAAGTTGTATGTAAATGAATGTTAAAGCTTTTATAGTATTGTTTAATAAGATTATCAAGGCTAAGGTACAGTAATCTCCCTCTCGGCTTGCAGAAACCTGATTCTACGACACCCCATAGCTGTTTCGGGTGAGACTGCAACCTGTGTGCAGGTTGTTTCCGAAAGGGCCAACACTGTGGGTCTTTTGTTGGTGCGACACAAAAGGTTTAAACCCGGGTCTGCCCTTTTGCCCAACATGGATTCCAAGCTCATGCATCAAAGTGTTGTAAACAAAGATCATGTGGAGAGGCCCTTTGATGGTCATCATTTGATGATGGAGGGGAATCATAAGAATGTATTTTGCTGCAAGAATAATACTCTGATATAATAACATAATCAACCATGGAAAATATATCTCTGCAAAAATTTTCCCAAATAACATCAAAAGATTCAACAAAATCTGAATCATGTGTAGCTGCCATATCATGAATAAAATCATGAATCTTCTTCCCAATTTGATGAAGCACCTTCATAATTCTGTAAAAAATATCATGAGGCTCTTAAGTATCAGAATATATGTCATATATAGAATAAAATATCAGATGTATGGTGTCTCCATGATCGAATGGGTCCATAGAGAGAGAAGAGTGAGCAACTAGTTCACAATTGCAATTGAGCAAACCTAGAGGGTCTGAAGACTTGAAATTTGAACCATGGGTGGTAAAAGAAAGTCCAGACATATGGAACAGTAGTCCCATGAAGGATAATAATATGGATTTCCAACCAATGAAAGACATACAAGACATAAAAGCAACATATACAAGTGACATAACATTGGAAACTAGGCAATTTTGAGAATTTCCAACTAGTGAACTTGAGGGTTGTCAGGTGTTTTGGTCATGAAATGGTTGGGGAAATGCATCAACGACTGTAATAGGATGTATATCATCCTATATATCACCTTCATAATTAAAATGGGAAATATCTGATTGGATTGGGAAAGATTTTTCAGAAGACTCATAAAAAACTAGCAAAAAATGACTAGTTTTGGGAGGAAGCTTTGGAAAAATGATTGGGGTTTCTTTCAAGGATGTGATGGAGGCTTCAGATTCTGATATATCAGAAGGTAAATCAGAAACATATCCATCAGAAACAGAGATATCAGAAATGATTTTTACCCATTCACTCAATGCATGCTCAGGCTTACCACTTCCTTGTTTGTGCTCCCATCCTCTTGCAAAATATGGAAGATCAATATGGTTCTCCTCAAGGAGTTTGGTCATGATGTCCATATTATTTCTGAATAAATTACTTTCAATATGTGAACCTCTGCAATAAACACATATGGGTCTCTCTCTCTTGTTTCTCCTCCTGGATCTCAAACTCCAATCAGTAGAACTGGAGCTTTCTGGACTTGACTGCTTCTTCTCTTTCTCTTTTTGCTTCAAATATTTCTTCTTGCCTTTAGTTTGATTTTACATGGAGGATTTGATGGTGCCCATTTGTATGAGCTTGTCCTACTCTTGAGTCAAAGACTCCATGAAATATTCTAGCACAGGAATCCTCCAATTTCTAGTTGTAAGCTTGCTTGAGTGGAATGTCAAAACATACACAGAATAATCAGGACCTATCTTAGAAAGGATGGACAATATAAGTTGATCATATTTCTTCTCTATTCCATGCTATTTTAGCTAAAGTACCAGCACTTTGAACTTGGTAAATGAGTATTCAATGGTCTCATACTGAGTCGGGCTCAAGGAGATTATCTCATTCTCAAGCTAATGGCATCTCATTTCATCAGTCTTCCCAAAGAGTGACTCAAGCTTGAGCCAAACTTTATTGGGTGTGCCAAGACTTTCAAAATTAAAGAGGAGATCCCTCGTAATGCTAAGAAGAGCATACCAAATGCTTCATCAAGTCTATTAAAATACTTAAAGTTTCTCCACAATAGAATTTGGCTCGATTTCAGTCCCCATGGTGACCCTGTAGAGGCCCTTGGACCTCACCTGGATGACCATCTTGGCCTTCCATTCAAAATAATTGAATGAAGTAAGAAATTCTCAAGTCTTCTCCATTCTTCTTGCGCAACCTATGACAAGAACACTATAGATCATACAATGCAAACACTCAGACTTTCTATAAATATGCCCTAAACAACAACTCAAAACTCTCTAGATTTCTTTGCAGCTCCAACTAGCTCTTATACCATGTGAAATTTTCTTCTCAGTGAGATCTAGGATCTAGAGAAATATTCAAAATCAAAGTGTTTGAGAAAATATGCAAGAGAACAACAAAAGAGACTAAAAATAGATGGAATAGCACTTGCAAATGGTGCTAATACCTGAACATATTATTATAGTAGATATTGTATATGTGTATGGTATATATTTATAATACATTGGGGAAAATTTGTGAGCCCTTGGAGCCCATGTGAATGCATACAAGTGCCAGGCTATGATTTGACCTTTAAACCCCAAGGAGACCACAAAACAACCCCATTCACACATTAGCACCCCTAGTCAAAGATGGAAGTGGTTTGCAATTAATGTAGGTGCCTAGATGACAGAATGATCAAAGTGGAGTGCCTCAACTATCAATTAATGAGCCAAAATCACCTATTTGACCAATATTGATCAGTATATCCTAAGTTAGACCATAGAACATAAGCATAAGGAAAACGATTATGTCTCATAGGTAGATCATCATGGTAATAAGGTAGATTATTTCTCTAACACAAAGTATAATTGATAGATTGCAGATAATGTCTTCTAGACAATAGAATATTTCCCAATAAGAGAGAACACTGACAAACAGAGAATAGAGATCAATTGTAATGAACTTGCCATGTTCCAAGCACATTAATAACAATCCATAAACTTGGCCATGCAAATTATAGTAAATGGTTGCATGACAATAGTGCACAAATAAACCAAGAACTATGAATTTCCTTCATAGATAGTTAATCTGGTACATTGGATTATTCATCATGCATAACATATGCGCCATGCCTTTCATATTTGACATTAACCGAAGCTCAACTGATATCGGAGTGAACTCATCATCTAACTGAAAGTATGATTATTTACCTAACATGCTAAAATAAGTCTCATTGTGCTTTAACTCAAGTTTCATCATGCAAACACTTTATTAACTGAAGTGTCATCTTTTAATTAACTTAAGTGTCACCTTTTAATTTAACTAAAGTATAAACACTCTAGTTACCTAGTTCATATTTCTTAACACTTAGTTAACTAGTATTAACTGGATCATGCTGATTGATTTTACTTTGGAGTAATCAGTTATTTAATTAATTAAAGAACACATTGAAGCTTTAACAGAAGCTTAATGATTCGAGTTAGTCATCTTTAGGAAATCCAAATTCTCTTTATCTTTACTGTATGGTCTAGATATGTTGACATTAATTATCTATCATATCACATTATACTCAAAATAATTGTCACATGCTATTATCATATTATATTACTCTCTGACCATATAGTCACTTCCTAAAGTAATTCACTCTAGAGGTAGCTAATATCTAAAGGAGACTTAATCACAATTGGTGACCATGGTTAGTAATAAATCACATAACATTTGTAACGCTTCAACACGCAAAGCATTTCACCTCTATAACTTGAGTCCCACCCAAGGGCACCCACTATAATTGGGGGTCTGCATGAGAATAATGACTTAATAAACTCACAAGTCCAGAGCTTTGTTCACCAAGACTTTACAACATCACCACCTCAACACATGAGGAATAGGAATTGATATACTTACAAGTCTGACTTGATAAAGTCACAAGTCTTGAGAATGACTCCTAATGTTGTACATTTAACATTCAATTACTGCTCATATTATTTTTCATGTTAAATATTTGGAACGGGTGGAAAACATAGTTCCTTTATATAAGAAAAATAGTGGCATTATCCTTTGTGTTAACTTTTGCACACTAATAAGGCATGTGCCAAAGATAACTTTCTCTTACAAAATTTCGAATTAATTCTACAACATGTAGCTAGCTCTCAAGTGATGCCACTTTTATACGACTTTTCGGGATATAATCAAATTCTTTTAAAAAGGTCTAACATGTATAAGACCACTTTTACAACTACATGGGGTGTGTTTTCTTATGAGTGAATTCCCTTTGGATTAATTAATGTAGGAGCTACTTTTCAGCATTCTATGCACGTAGCTTTTGATGATTTAATTAATGTCATTATTCAGATTTATCTAGATAATCTTACAATCCATTTGAAATTTAGAAATGATCATTTTCAGCATTTAAGACAAATACTTTTGCGCTGCAAAAAAATTGGAATCTTTAAATCCTTCGAAATCTGTATTTGGTGTTTCTTTCCGGAAACTTCTTCGCCATATTAATCCAAATAACAGAATAAGCATTGGTCCTAAAAGGATGAAGGATATTCAAAATATTCATGTCCCTTCTACCAAGAAATTGATTTAATCTTTTATGGGGAAGATAAATTTTGTATGCATGTTAATACTTTCTTTTGCTCGAATGGTTAAACCCACTCATAATTTATTAAGGGTGACCAAGATTTCTCTTGTAATGAACATGTCAAAAACTCTTTTGCTAAAATTGAAAAAACTATGTCATCTTCCCCTCTACTTTCTAAACCAGATTTCATTATTTCTATTGAGGCTATAGAGGGATAGATTTATGTCACTCTATTCGTGCTCTATAGCAAAAGAATCAAGAATGACTTGAGAAACCTATTATTTTCCCGAGCCAAATTCTTTTTGTAATGAACAAAAATATATATAATAAATAATCACTAAATAACTACTATATAATTAATAATAACTATTAAATATCAATATTAATTATTAATATTAATACATATTGATATTAATAATTAATAATTAATAATTAATAAATAGTTATTAGTAAACAATTCTAAAATGACGCATCCTTTTATGGATAGTATTCAAAGTGCCTTTACGATTAATATATATATGTGGGACTCACTTTGTAATCTATCATCATATTCATTCTATCATCAATTTATATATTATTATGGCTTATTAATATTCCAAGTCTTTTGGTAATATTATTTGTGTGAGCAAAATAATTGTTTGCTTCAAGTGGTATTAGAGCCTCGTTTGGCTGATCTGGGCCTTTGGCCTTAATTCTCAGAATTTTTGGCTTATAGCCTTATTTTAGGGCTTCCCTAAAATATTGGACATTGTCCAAAAGAAAAAGAAAAACGTAAAAAAAGAAAAAAAAAAGAAAAAAAAAGTGAAGAAAAAGAAAAGATAAAAGTAAAAGGAAAAAAAAAGAGAGAGGGTAAAAGTGAAACCACACCTGGTTTCTTAAAGTGGGTTTGAGTTTGAATATAAAAGTGCAAAATAATTACTAGTAAAGAGCAAGTGAGATTTGAAGTTAGGTGGGGAATGTAACACTCATTCCTCCCAACCACCCAATCTACTCACATTTTACAAAACTTAAGGGAAAGAAAAAGATAAAAAGGGTGCATAATAATTGCTACTAAAAAGCAAGTGAGATTTGAACTTAGGTGGAGAAGGTAACACTCATTCCTCCCAACCACCTAATCTACTGACATTTTTACAAACTATTGGAAAAAAGGAGATATTGATTAAACTTCAAAGAAAACTCAAGAATATGGATTTTAATATTGAAAAGAAGCAAAATTTTCCTATCACCTTACAAAAAAATGTTGCAATATTATTTAGAATTAAAGGGATACTTGTAAGGAAGGATATCACCATTTCTATCGCACCTACTGAAAGAAATAATTATATTAGTACTGAATTCGCTAACCATTTAGTGATTCCTGAGTCAAATATAAGGGAAGAGCTAGACCTTTTGGACAAAAATGAACTGAAATAAGTGGCTTACAACTGAGTGTTGGAGATTATATGGTCACATCGAAATTCATTGTTAGTTCCTTATGGAGCTTTGACGGTGACATAATTTTGGGTTTACCCTAAATAAAAACATTGGGGACTTTCATCTTAAATGTTGAAAAGAAGTTTTTGACGTTTTCCTATAAGCGAAAGAGAATCACATTTCAAGATATTACAATGAAGTCAGAAATAGAACCTCCAACATCTGAAGAATTCCAGGATATATCAAAGATGATTTCACAGGGTAATCAGAAGTCAGAACAAAAGAAGTTGAAAGAAGTTGAAAAAATTGTCACTAGTAAGGATGAAGAAATTACTCGTTTGAAGAATCATAGTCAAGACTTGATCGTACAGATTAAGAAATTAAAAAGGGAAAATAGATCGCAAGAGGAAAGCCAAGAGGAATTCCCCCAAAAGGAAGTGGATCTCCAAAATGATTTCAATAAGAAACTATTACAAAATAATGAAGAAAATTCTCGCTTAAAAATTTTGAATCAAGGGTTGACTAAACAAATAAAATAATTAAAAAATGAGAAGTTAAAAAAATCCTTAGATTTATTATCAATTAGTAAATCACAAGAATCACAAACAATTAAAGTTTCTACATGGGTTCCACAAACGTCTCGAATACCTTATCGTCACCCAAATCACAGAAGTCGATACAACCAACATCAAATTAAAGAAGAAACAGTGACTAACGCAATAGAGAAGTCACCAAAGGATCAAATTCAAACATCAGAAAAAGGAAACAATGCAAATCTTGTCAAATTTCAAAAGAACAATCTTATTGTCACATCGCTATAGCATCAACAGAAAATGGTTCCGAAAAACAACTACAAAAATCGTTAGAAGCACCAAAAGTTGAAGTTCTAGTAAACACTTCACAGGAAATTCGAGTTCCTTATTACGATACGAATCACAAGAGTCATTATGATAGACGAAAAAATAAAAAGGAAAATTACCAGTATTATTCCTACAAAGAGCAAAGACAAAATCCACAACTCTCGACAATCGATCCGCAAATAATTCCGTTAAGGGTATATCTCAGATGGATGAATTCACAACTAACGCAACATTTCCACACAATGTTTAAAAGAAATTATCGTCTTATTTCGTCAAATGTTGCAACTACCAACACACAATGTCATGAGAAAGCGTTACGAGCTAGAACAAGGGATAAAGTCTTCCATAATTGTGCTTTGAGGACAAAGCAATTCTAAGGGAGAGGTAATGTAATGAACAAAAATATATATAATAAATAATCACTAAATAAATATTATATAATTAATAATATCTATTAAATATCAATATTAATTATTAATATTAATACATATTGATATTAATAATTTAATTAATAATTAATAAATGGTTATTAGTAAACAATTCTAAAATGACGCATCCTTTCATGGATAGTATCCAAAGTGCCTTTACGATTAATATATATATGTGGCACTCACTTTGAAATCTATCATCATATTTATTCTATCATCAATTTATATATTATTATGGCTTATTTAATATTCCAAGTCTTTTGGTAATATTATTTGTGTGAGCGAAATAATTGTTCGCTTCACTTTTGGGCACTTCTAAAAAAATTTCTTTAATTGAAGAACTTGTTGATTTTGTTGTCAAAGCAATAGAGAATTTGTTTACATTTCATACTCGGAAAACATAGTGAAGAAAAAGTGCCTTTATTGGTTTTCAAATTTACGTCATATCAAACTTTTGTTTAAGGAAAACTTGCTCATTGGCTAACTAAAATACAAGAACATGAGTTGACAATTACTACAACTAATAACATCAAGGCAAGAGACTTGGATCTACACCTTGCACAACATCTTAAGTCAATTCATGGTTTTGAATTTGATAATGATTTTTAATTGAATATGTTTTATGATGAAATTAATCAAAATGAATTAATGTATCATCCATTGTATAAGAATTCCGTTTTTTATCTAATTAATGAACATTGTCCGGAATCTTTAGAACGCAATGAGCGAAGGAGACTTACATTAGAAACTTCAAAGTATGTTATTATTGATTGCTTTCTATTTTGTAGGTCTTTGTATGGGATTTTACTTTGTTGCATTTATGAGAAAAATGTTGAAAGTACGTTAAAAAAACTATAGCAAGATCAACAACACATAAGATCCTCTGAGTTGGCTTTTATTGGCTAAACATTTTCCACGAATATTTTTAAATTTGTCCAATCTTGTGATATTTGTCATCATTATATAGGTAGTAAAAAAATAAATTAGCTATGCCTCTTAAGTCAATCATTTATTTCTCACCTTTAATGAAATGGGGGCTTGATTTCATTGATCCCATTAACCCACCTTCATCTTTTGACCATATTTTTATTTTAGTTATGAATGACTTTTTTTATTTTAGATCGGAAGTTGTCACATTAGAAAATGTCATTGATACAGATGTGATTACTTTTCTTGAAAATCATATATTTTCCAAATTCCTTCTTCCAATGACAATTGTCAATGATAATGGACCAACTTTCATTTCCACTATTTAATTGACACTTTTTTATAACAAGTTTGGTTAAGGATTTATTTTCCTCTTCGTATTACCCATGGGGAAATGGGTTAGCTGAATTGACCAACAAACAATTGTTGAAATCCTGAAAAAGACCATTGATACTCAACCTAGAAAATGACAATTACAAACTTCCTTATGCCCTTTGGGAAGACATGCCAACAAAAAAAGTGAGCACTTGTACAATTCCTTTCCAATTATTGTATGGTCAAGGTGTTGTTATTCCCAACAAACTACAACTCACTTTTTTTTGTTTAACATTACAATCCAAAGAATTCGATGACATTTCCCAAATGTTTTATAGCTTATTTGCTTTGGATGAACAACATCAACATTCTTTGGACAATTTGGAGAAAAGGAAAAAATCGACTAAAAAATATTTCAATAAAAATGCGAAGGCTGTCGATTATGAAATTAGCCAAAAAAAAATCTAATATGTGACTCTACACACTCAAAATTTCAAAACCTTTGGCTTGGTCCATATTTGATAGCTTCAATGCTGGGAAGCAATTCATATCAATTGAAAGATGATGAGGGTCCGTTATTTTCATATACCACAAATGGTTCACATCTAAAACCATATCATTACCCACCCTTCTTCCAACTTTTTTCTCTAGTAATTTGAAATTTTGCTCTTGTACAACTATTTATGTTTTTTTTATTGGTTATTTTATATCTTCTCTCACAAGTTTGTTTTGTTTATTGTTTTTCAGTTGTTATTATTTCTTTTCTTTTAATACAAAATTATATAATGGTGCCTCAAATAGATTCTTACATTGTTTAGCGCTGCATTATCCCCTCTATTGTGTTCTAAGGAACCTTGAACTAGGGTATTTCTTATCTTTCAAAAGGTTGCATGTTTATGTTAATGGTTAACTAATTTTTCTAGGATAAAAAAAATGCAATACATCAACAACAAATATAAACTACTTGAGCTTCATCATATATTAAGTGTTATGGCTTCAAATTTTACTTAATACAGTCTCATTAGTACATTGATCATTAACCTGCCCCTATCTTATCGATCATTTTTTTGCATGCCTTCCATTTCAACCTTGCATACTGCTTGAAACTATTGTTGGGTTGTCTTTAAGCTTTTCCCAGATCTAGCCTACCAAACCAGAGTGTGAATTGAATTTAGGCCTATGACACATAGTCCTCCCCATGGAGTCACCATTTTGTTGACACCTATCATTGCAATACTTCTAAATATGTCATATTGGGCTACTTTTATGGTCTAATGATTCTTTGTAAGAGCAATAGCTCTTGCGTAAAGGCTACAAATTCACTATTTTGATTAAATTAAAGGCAAATTTATACAAAGTTTTGTTAGTTTTGGTCATTTAATTAATGTATCTATAAAATCAATATTTAGAAAAATATGCTTAAGGCCTAATCTTAGAGGATCTGTAATATTCTTGTGTTCACTTAGGCTTCACTTCTATGCACACCTGGTGATCAAGCGGTGAGCAAACCCTAGTTAGTTTTGGAGATGATTAAGTAGGGGTCTTTAAAGAATCATTTGGGCTCGTCATTGTATTAAAAAAAAAATTAATAAACCCTAGTTAGTTTGGAGATGATTAAGTAGGGGTCTTTAAAGAATCGTTTGGGTTCGTCATTGTATTAAAAAAAAAAGATTAATAAAATGAGTGAGTTGACTTATAATATGTGTTTAACGTCTCTTTGAACTTTCAATTTGAGTTCAACATCTTTTAATTTTAGTATATATATATAATTTTTTTAATATATTATTTGTATATTATTTCTATTATATTTATTTTTTATTAATTCGTATTTATTGGCTTAAAATAATTAAAATATAAAAAAACCTAAAAATATGACTTGGATTTTTTTTAATATAATAGATATCATTTAAAATAATCAAAATATAAAAAAACATAAAAATATGACTTGGATTTTTTTTAATATTATAGATATCATTTAAATTTGCTAATATTTTTAGCATAAAAAATAAAAAATAATTAATCTTTAAACTAGAAAGTGGTTCTTCATTCTTTTGATCTAACCAATTAAGAAGTCAAAATTATCGATTATGAAGTGATCCATCTTGGGTAATCTTCTCTGTTCAGCACTCCTTTATTCATAGAGATTTAATCATGCTTTGATATTATGTGAACAATCAAAACAGAAGCAACTTCTCACATTCGACTGGATAATATAGGCACTAACTAATAAATACAAAATACTATTAAGTCATACTGAGTAATGGGATCATTTGCACCTAAAATTGGACGAGTTTTTGGGCCAAAATCTAGTAGAAATTGTTCAAAGGATAGTTTTCAATGATTGGAATCACATAAACCTGGTGCCTCAGAGGTAACTGAGAGTGCTGAAATCTGTGTTTCCAAAAGTCATTTCATCTTACAATTTCATAGCAACTTAGTGCAGCGTTTGAGCGAATCCAGTCGTGTAAAAACCGCGTGAGAGTTTGATTCTCCAAGTCATAAACGTTGTATCAATGTGACATGCTTTCAATATTTATTTATACGTGCCACACCAGATACCTAGTAGCTTCAACCTGCAGCAAAGTCAGTCTACACATTTCATTCATCGCCATCTACTTATATTTATTGGTTGCTCTCGAGCTCCTCTGAATCCACCATTGCTATGGAGCTAGAGAGAAAAGTAAAATGCCCATCAAAATTTTGAACTAGCAACCATTTTTAAAACATGTAAATGCAATTTTAATAAATTAATGTAATTTATAACTAGCAACAAAGATTAAGATTAAAATGTTACACAAATATAAATTATTGATACAAAGTTTAAGGGAAATTTTGGACTTGGGCACATTCTTTCAGTTTGATGAGAGGTCACTGGTTCTAGCTTTGAGTCTTTTGGCATGTCTTTTGATTATAATTTATTTTTCCATCTATCACAAACTTTATTTGTTATAAATTTTGAACTGATGACGTAGCGTCAATATGGACAGTAAACTTGTCTCATTCTGATCCTCCAAAAATTCTAAAATATAAACTTCTATCAACATATAAAATATAAAAAATAAAAAATAAAACTTTTTAATAAATTTTATCTAATAAATGAAAATCAATCTCATATTAAAATCCACTTTCACTAATTAAGTTACTTAATTTCAGATCCTCTTCTTTATATAATTTTCCCCATAAATAATGTACGATACGTTAAAAGTTTTTTTCCTAAAGACTTCCTATTATGGAAACGCCTATTTTTCCCAATAAATGCAAAAAGATCATTTACAACGAAAATATAAAATGAGCTTTGAACAATGAATGCAAAACGATCATTTACAAAGAAAATATAAAATGAGCTTTGAAAAGTGAGTTTTACTTGACATAAAATAATATTAAGTAATTGACATTTAATAATATGATATAAAAAAATATAAAATGAGTGACATATAATAATATAAGTATTTTTCCCATGGAAATGGGAATAAGAATAACATAAAAAATATAAATAAGTTTTTAAAATTAAGTTGGTTGAGTGTTTAATAATATAATATAAAAAAATATAAAATGAGTGACATATAATAATATAAGTATTTTTCCCATGGAAATAAGAATAAGAATAACATAAAAAAATATAAAATAAGTTTTTAAAATTAAGATGGTTAAGTGTTTGATCAATAAATTAAATTAAATGTTTGTGTAGCTATGATTTAGGTTTGTGCTAGTCTATAACTATGATTATGGGAATATGGTTTTAGAAAATCTAAGGTTTGGGTCCTATGATAGTATATATAAAAGTAGAGGTACTCTCTCACATAATGCACTGAGAGTTTATATGAAGTTGGATATAAATAGTTTGTCAAGGAAGTTATTTATTCTTTCTCGTGGTTGTTCCTTTTTTCATGGTTTTTTTCTTCACTTTTTCTATTGATATATGCATTAAATATTATGATATCTCATAGTTAGTGTAATTATTTATTTACTATTGTTTAAAACCTAACAACTGGTATCAGAGCTAACTAAGCTTTTGTTGGAGATTTGGTGTGTGTATCTTTTATTTATAGGTGACTCAATGGAGACTTTGATAAGTATTGAAAAACTTATCGTGGTAAATGTTACCATATGGATGTCGAATATGGAAGGTATACTCACTCTTAAAGATATGCAATTGTCGATACGAGGAAAATTAAAGAAGTCATCATCAATGACTAATGATGAGTGGGAGATGTTAGATCGAAAGAAAATTGCTACTATTCAAGAGTAATTGGAAGACACAGTATACTTCCATGTTTCACAAGAAAAGACAAACAAATCATCGTGGAAAAAGCTTCATGATTTATTTGAACGAGATATAACAATCATAAAATTGTTTTTTATGGAGAGATTATTTAATCTCAATATGAACAAAGGGAGTTTAGTAGTTGAACATTTAAATGAGCTACACACGGTATTGAACCAACTCAATTCAATGAAGATTATCTTTCAGGATGAGCTCCAAGCTCTCTTACTCTTGAGCTCTATGCCTCATAGTTGGACAATTTTGGTTGTCACCATAAATAATGCAGCTACAAAAGGTAAATTGTGTTTTGAAGATGCTTCTAACAATTTATTAAATGAAGAAATGAGCTGGAAATATATGGGAGAGGAAGTGCAAAATATGGAGGCATTAACCCTTGGTGACCATGGAAGGAAACCATCTAGAAGCAGCTTAAGGAGATTGAATTCTAGAGGTAGATCAAAATCTAGGCATGGAAGAATAACTCGCTATCATTGTGGAAATTTTGGTCATATAAAGAAAAAATATTGGATATTAAAAGGAGAGCAAAAGGATCAAAAGGTAGCCAATAATAACAATAATAATGAAGAAACTATTGTTGTTGCATCAGAAGTGAGGTATTAATTATTGTTTCTTGTGAAGATGCATGCCTTTATTCTTCTAATCATGATAGTGATTGGAGTTTAGATGTGAGGTATTAATTATTGGCTCTTGCGAAGATGCATGCCTTTATTCTTCTAATCATGATAGTGATTGGATTTTAGATTTTGGAGCCTCCTATCATGCTACACCAAGTAAAAAAAACATTTCTTATAAATTTGGAAATATTGGTAAAGTTTGCTTGGGTAATAAAAAGTCTTTATAATATTGAAGGAATAGGAGATAATTTAATACAGATGGAAGATGTTTGTAGTTTATTGCTTAAGCAAGTTGCGGCATGTACTAGATCTTGGAATGAACTTGATTTCAGCTAGAAATCTAGATGATGAAGGATACCATACAATGTTTCATAAGGGAGGATGGAAAATTGTAAAAGGCTCACTAGTTATTGCAAAAGGGCAAAAAATATGCACTCCCCACACATTAGAATCAAAGGTGGATACTACTTCTATTACAAATGAGGAGTCTGCAATAGATTTGTGTCATAGAAAACTTGGGCACATGACTGAAAGAGGTCTTAAGATCCTTGCTAATCAAAATCTTTTGCATAAGTTGGAAGGTACATAATTTAGATTTTGTGAACGTTGCATTATGGGTAAACAAAAAATTGTGTCATTTATTAGGGATAGTCCTAAAAGGGATATTGAGATATTAGATTTAATGCATTCTAATGTCTGTGGCTCAAATAATAAAATCACTAGGAGGAGCTTATTACTTTGTTACATTTTTTGACGATGCATCAAGAAAGGTGTAAGATTTCCCCATTAAGAGTAAAGATAAAGTTTTAGACACTTTTCAAAAATTTCATATGGCTGTTGAAAGGGGGAATAACATATTGATGATATGTATCATAACAGATAATGGCGTGGAATACTTTTATAAGGCATTTGAAGAATATTGTAGTAAAAATATCATAAACCATTTAAAAACGGTTTCTCACACTCCAAAACAAAATGGAACAACTGAGAGAATGAATTAGACAATAATGGAAAATGTGAAGTATGTTGTCATATTACGGTTTTCCTAAATATTTTTTTAACAGAGTCTATTCGGACAACTTGTTACTTAATAAATCGCTCTCCCACAACTTCATTGGATGGTGGCAGTCCCAAAAATGTATGGACCGATAAGGATTTATGTTATACTCATTTAAGGATTTTCGGTTGTGAAGCCAATGCATATACCTAAAGAAAAGAGGTCCAATTTGGATGAAAAGTCATTAAAATGTGCTTTCTTAGGATATGTTGATAATGAATTAAGTTACCGGTTGTGAGATCCTATAAAAAGGAGAATTATCAAAACTAGGGATGCCATTTTTAATGAAGGAAAAATGTGTAATGCACTTGAAAAAGATGTGGAACATAAAAGTTTGTTGAAATTCAAGAACAATAGGAAAATCAACCAGCATTACAAGAAGACATTCCTAGAAATAATGGGCAGGAAAATGAAGATGAGGAACAGCAAGAATAAGAACAAGGAGAACATCAAAATCGACAACAATTAACATAAATCTCACCACAAACTTCATCAATTTGTAGATCTACCAGGCCACATAGACCCTCACAAAGGTATTCTCCCTCACAGTATATTTTATTGACTGATGAAGGTGAACCTACCTGTTTGGAGGAAGCATGTGAAGGTGAAAACATTATGAAATGGAAAAAGGTTATGTAAGAAGAGATAAAGTCCCTAAATAACAATAAGACGTGGGATTTGGTTTAACAAACAAAAGGGAGAAAGGTCTCAAAGAACAAGTGGGTGTGCTGAATAAAACATGAAGGAAAGGAAAATAAACAAAGGTTTAAAGCAAGACTAATGGTGAAAGTATTTGGACAAGAAAAAGGGATTGATTTTACATATTTTTTTTGGTTGTTAAAATGTCATAAATACGAGTAGTACTTGGTCTTGTAGCTGCTCTAGACATATAATTGGAGCAATTAGATGTCAAGATTGCTTTCCTTCATGGAGATTTAAAAGAAGAAATATATATGGAACAACCTGAAGGATTTGTTAAAATTGGTAAAGAAAATTTGGTCTACAAGTTAAAGAAGAGTTTATATGGGTTGAAGCAAGCTCCCATCAATGGTATATGAAACTTGAATCTTTAATGCTTGATCATGGTTTTAAAAGGTTGAATGCATATCAATGTGTATACACTAAAAGAGATAAAAAATGGAAATTTTATTGTCTTAGTATTATATGTTGATGACATGTTGATTGTGGCAAAGGATAAGCTGATTATTAATAAGTTAAAAGAAGAATTAAAAAATACCTTTGCAATGAAGGATTTAGGACCAACACAGAAAATTTTGGGGATGCAAATTATACGTGATAGAGAAAGAAAGAAACTATGACTATAACAACAACAATACCTTGGAAAAGTTTTGGAAACAAATTATATGGCACAAGCAAAACATGTAGGAACACCACTTGCATCTCATTTTAAATTAACAACTAATAAATGCCCCTCTAAAATTGAGAAAAAGAAGAAATGTCAGAGATTCCATATAATTCAGCTGTAGTAAGCCTCATGTATGCAATGGTATGCACTCGCCTTAACATTGCACATTAAATGGGAGTGGTAAATAGGTTTCTTGCAAATCCAGGGAATGAACATTGGGATGTAGTTAAATGGATTCTTAGATATATTAAAGGATCAATTAATTATTGTTTGTTCTTTCAAGGTACTAATACCTTGCTTAAAGGATTTCCAGATGCTAATATGGTAGGTGATGTGGATTCTAGAAGATCTACAACAAGCTACATTTATACATTTGCAGGAATTGTAGTCTCATGGGTATCTAGATTACAAAAGGAAATGTCTCTTTCTACCACAGAGGCTAAGTATATTGCAACAATAAAAGCATGGAAGGAAATGCTTTGGATGAGAATGTTCCTTAAGGAACTAGGATTGCAGCAAGAAAAATATTGCTAAACTATGATAGACAAAGTGCAATCCACCTTGCAAAAAAGATTGCTTTTCATTATAAGACAAAACATATGGATGTTATATATCATTGGATCTACCAAGTGTTAGATGATGGGATTCTACATTTGGATAAAATACACACAAAATATAATCCAGCTAATATGTTAACAAATATTTTTCCAAGTAAGCAAGAGCTTTGTAGAACCTTGGTCGGAATGATACAAATGTGATGAAGGGCACTTTGGGAAACAATTTGTAGAAAGAGATAGAAAAAATAGAAATCCAGTATACATTCAAGCTTTTATTTGGACTCAAGTGGGAGATTGTTGAGTGTGAGACCAAACAAATTAAATTAAATGTATTTGCATCTATGATTTAGATTTGCAGCAGTGTACAACTATAATTTAGGTTTTCAGTGTGATTGCAATATACAACTATGATTTAGGATTCAATATGATTGCTATGTTAGGTCTATAGAGTCATAGAAATAATTCACTGCATCATGATTACCGGAATATGGTTTTGGAAAACCATGAGGTTTTGGATCCTATGAAAGTCTATATAAATGTAGATCTACTCTCCGATAGGATGCACAAGATTGAAATTTGTTGTGAAGCTTGATGTAAACAATTTATTGATAATACTAAGGAAGCTACTCATCCTTTCCACACGATTTTTCCGAGTACACGGTTGGGTTTTCCACGTAAATCATTGTGTTCTTTTGTTTTTTCTATCTTATTTGTGATATGTAATTTGCTATTGATATATGCATAAGCTATTATGATGTTTAAAACCTAACAAAGGTTTAATTTACATGTTAAAAGTTTTTTTTGCTAACACCCTTATGCTTACGGAAATAGTTTTTTTTTAAAATTACTTATGTGCATAGAAATGTAAAATAAAAATATACAAACTCAAGTATACACAATAAAATTTATTTAATATTTTTAGCTTAAAAGATCTGTATTTATTTAAATCATCTAAAAAAAAGTTTAAATCTATTAAGTGCTCACACCATTATATAACAAGCAATGTCCCTAAAATGACTTGTAATCCATTGCCATGAAAAACATAACTTATAAGATGCATATATCTTATAGAGAGTGATTTAATTTTTTGAGGTTATTTTTTTTTAAACTTAAATTCAAAATTTTTTATCGCCATAGATTAGGAGTTAAGTTTATTTTATTTTATTTTATAGGCTCACGTGGATTTTTTAAATTACTTTTCATAATTATTTTATTTTATAAATTAACTTATTTTTTTTCATTTTTTATTTTATTTTTGATAACATTAAGTAACTAGGTTATAGAACACTTACTTAACCCTTCCCAATATCAAGTACTGCACAACATCATATAACAAGTGGAATAAGAAAATAAGCTCTTTATTATCTGTAAAAGTATCTGTAAAAGTATGATTAAAAATAATAATAAGTTTTTTTGTTGTTGAATTGCATCATAGCAAAGTGTGATAAAAAAATAGTAATAAATATTTTAGTAAAATTGTAGAAATAAAATATAGTAAAATTGTAAAAATAAGAGGTTGTTAATGATGAAAAAAAACATTCACTGTATCATATATATTATAAAATATGATAAAAATATCTACTCTGATATTAAAAAATCTATTATATTATATATAGATAAGCCTATTTAGCATTTAAATCGATAAGCCTACCCTATTTGGCATTTACATCGATAAACTAGAAGGTTGTTTAGAGGAAGTGGGCTGTGCTAGCACGATCTTAGTTGGAATAGTCATCATCCTTCTTCTCTATGCTGACGATGTTGTTCTTATGGCAAGGTGTCCATCCGATCTTGATAAGAAACTAAGACTTCTTAAGGATTTTTTCTCTACCATGGGTAGGATTGTTAACACTAACAAAACAAAATTTATGATTATCAAATCCAAGAAGGACACTTACGCTAATTTTGTGTATGACAATAGAAACTTCGAGGAAGTGTCTTCTTACAAATACATAGGAATTGATATTCATCACAAGTTCAAATAGAACTATAGCATTGCGAATGTAACACCCCGGTTTTGACCCTATTTGCATTAAATTATATATGATGTAAATATTGTATTTAATCATGGTGTGGAGCTAAAGGCCAAGGTCCCGCCATCGATTTAGTGGTTTATGTTTCGGTAATTAAAATCGATGTCAATGGTATTTCGTGCTAGCCTGAAACATTATAATTTTGGACACCATGTACATATTCAATTAAATTAAAATACCCACAACCAGCTATGTCAATGCAACATTAAAGAGATGGAGGCATGATTTCCTAAGGATAAGGGGGGGGGATCCAAACCTTTGAGCCAATGGGAAAAAGTCAAATTTTAAAGGGAAAACCCATCAAGATGTCAACTACCCATTTTGTCTTCTTGTGCCAAACATTTAGTTCTGCCAAAAGTGGTTGAGTTAGTTAATGCATGGGGATGGAAAGAGTATGGGAGTCAAATTCGAATTGGGTAGAGAACCCATTTTGGAAAAACGTGTTTTGGCTTAATGGGAAAGTATGAACCCAAAAATTCATTACTCACCCATTATGCATACACGTCCTCTCTTCCTCATGTGTTTTGGGATATCTTGGGAATTTTCCCTCATGTTTGCAGTAATTTCCTTTGTTTTCCCCATGGTTGGGAAGTTGTTTTGTTAATGTTCAGTGTCTGGGTTATTTTCTAGATGATTTTCTATTGTTTCCTCCTTCACACAGTTGGGGAATTTCATTTTTTTGGTGTTGCACAGACAATGGGAGAATATATCCACAAATTGGAGGATTGAAGGGGTCTTTTTTTCCCACGTGAAGGCCATAGATCGTTTCTGAAACAAATTGCTCATTCTGGGTCATTTTTCCCCATTCACCATTATCGAATTTGGTTTCCAGGACATTTTTTGTCCATGCATAGAACTTGTATTTTGTTGTGTGTGCATCCTATGTTTTGGTCTGAATAGGTTTGGAGTGGAATAGGGAAGAATTAGCTTGATAAACATAGTGTAGAAAGGAGCCACATAGAGAGATTAAGAAGGTTTGGTTATTCTTTCTTGCACACCCTAAAGAGAATTGAAAGGGAAGACATTGCCTAAGGGACTGTGTAGCGTAGAAGGGGATGTTTCCTCATGTTGGGTGTGTAGGTGTTTGGAAATCCAAGTCATACCTTGTGTAGGTGTCCATAGCTCCGTGGTTGAGCTCACCAGCTTAGCAATTCAACATTCCAACCTCCTTAATAGCCTGATAGACCCAACTGTGTTTGGCTTGGCTAAGTTGTGATGTGGATTTGGCTATGTGTGAGCCTGTTGTTCCCTTATTCCTTGTGGGAATCATTCCCAGCTCGTGGGTGGCAGTGATGATGAGAGGTTGATGAGCACACTTGCCTATGGTTGGGTGGAACATTGCAATTACATAGTGTTGGGCTATAGGGCAGACCCGGGTTTTATACCATTAAATTTGCACCAACAAACAGACCCACAGTGTTGGCCCTTTCGGCAACAACCTGCGAACAGGTTGCAGTCTCACCCGAAATAGCTATGGAGTGCCGCAAAACCAGGTTTTTGCAAGCAAAAGAGGGATATTACTGTACCTTTAGCCTTAAAAACAAATATTTATACCAAACAGAGCTTCGGCATTCACTTAATTAGCTTTGCAGTTAGATAAAAGATGTTTCTTACTTTACCCTTAACTGGGAATTCACAGCGAAGTTACTATTAACAGTTATCTTACTTTATCAACTATCTACTTATCAATGCATAAAATAAAACCATAACAGAAACAACACAAAAGAACCACAACACAAGATATAACGTGGTTCACCCCCAGTGTAGGGGCTACGTCCACAAAACTGCACTTTTATTCCACTTCTTACAAAACAACAGTTCTGATCTGTGCACTCAGCAGCAAATCCGCCCTTCAAGCCTAACTGCTCACTTAGCTGCAGTTCCTTTCTTACAATCTCTAAGCTGCGCACTCAACCATAGTTCCTTTCCTTACAAAACCCTCTGCGCACACAGCTGCAAAGGTCGTCCACGCACATAGCTGGGACTAGACCTTAAAACCCCAAAATTAGATCTATCTTCTTCACATCAGATGATCCTCATTTCATTAGATACCCTCGACATACAACATGAGTTCCTATTTATACAAGTGCACTATTACAAAATCATGGGCTAACACCCAAAATTTATGGACAATTACAAAAAAGAGGGTTTTGACTCAACCCCGACACCCCTAAGACTATTTTGAGTTGCAACTCCGCTTACAAGCTTCCACAAAAGACGTGGAGTTACCAAAACTAGTGATCATTAAGGTGTGCGCTCCAACAGGCCCCTGAGACTCACCAGTGTCCCATCCCGGGACACTCTGCTGCTTGCTTGGTGGAAGAATCTTGTTGGTGAACAGAGTGAACTGTTTGTTATGGCCATGCATGATATCGTCGGCTGCTTGCTCCTTCTCCACCAATTCTTGTAATGCTGTTGTTGATGCTTCGCTGGCCTTTTCCTGTGTAAATGCATCATATTCCTTCAAAACTTTGAGCTGGTTGTCCGCAACAGTGCTCAACTCTAAGGCCTCGACGACAAGGGGCTGCATAGAATTTTCCAATAGCGTTTCTTTCGTCTTGTACGACTCAATTTCCTACTGGATTTCATTGCTTTTCTTCACCTTGAGCATCTTCTGCATAGGAGGCAGCGTCTTAATTTTCACTTTCACTGCATCCAGCTCTGCCTGTCGCTGCTTGATGGTTTCTTGTAGCTTTTATACTTCTAGATTTTCATGCAGTTTTGTCCAAGCGTCGACGCTTTCTTCTAGCAGCTTTGTTGTGCTGCTCACAAGATCGATGATCTTCGTTGCTGAGGCCTGAATATCTCTGCAACGCTGCTCCTTGACGTCTGGTGGACTCTCTGGGGTGATGCGAAGTTGAAGCTCCACGATCTGAGCCTCATGTTCTGCTTTTAGCTTTTCAATCTCGTTACGAGACTGTTGTGCATAGTCTTTCAGCTTAGCAATTCTTTGCTCTGGTTCTTCCTCAGCCGGTATGTCGAAGTCAGGAAGATTTCGACACGCCTCATCCAACACTCGTACCAGTGTAGCCTGCTTACGTTCTGCATCCCTCTTCCTCTGCTTCGCTTCTTCAAACTGCGCTGCGAGGCTCTCATTCTGCTTCATGGTATTTTCCAACAGCATTTGAGAGTAGTGGTATCTTGCTTAGATCTCCTTCATGATTGCTACTTGACAAAGATGCAGCTCTGTCATAGACAACTTAGTGTAATCTATCCCAACTATAATGCTCATCTCTGAGCGAGACGCTGTGTCAGTTATTATGAGGGCTGCACTTGACACTTGTCCTCTATTATCTCTGGCTGGCCATTGCCTTGTGTCTGGCCACGTGCTTACTGGGACACCACTTGGTGTAGCGCCAGTCGTGGATTTCACTGCTAACTCGTTTAGCTCTGAAATTCACTGTGCTATGCCGGTGAGGGCATCAAGATGCGTAGCTGCGAATTGTGACCATTTGCTAGTTAGTACTTCTGTAGACTTTGTCAGAGCCTGGTCAAGCTCTTCCATCGTCACGGCGGGTTCTTCGAAAATATTTGTTCCTTTTGACGCCTTCGTTTTCTTTCTGGACTGAGGTTTGGTCACTTCCTCTGCCTCTGGAAACTTGCGCTTATCTGGTCGAGTGGCATCTGAGACGGTTTTGACTGAATCTTCTTTTTTGTCTTCATCTCCGTCATCTCCACCCTAGTCGCCTTCACTCTGCTACGATTCACTCTGTTCTTCGCTTTCCTTGAGTGGGTCATTCTGCTGTGTGTGTCTAGGGCCTGTGCCCACATTGGTGACTGGAGGGACTGGAATGTTAGGTTTTATCCCTACGTCTTTCAACCATTCAGCCGGCCACTATTTGACTATTGCGAGGATGTCTTCCGCGTTCACCACATATGGCAACTTCGACCATTTGTGCTTGTTATCTGCGCGGGCCTGAATAAAGACATGATGCATGTCAACCCTGAAGTTGGCTGCTCCATCATACTAAGAGAATAGCTCATTACTGAGCCGCAGCGTCTTCAGAATATCATATGAGATACTCATCGAGTAAAAGGCGAACACATAGTTTGTCATTTGCTGGAAGCTTTTATCCTGCGACACCCACAGGGATGCGTACCTTACTACGCCAGGCATATGCGGAGGCACATCAACAAATTGTGCCTCGGTAGGTTCTTTCCATCCTACCAGTGCAATAAGCACTAACAATCATGAATATTGAAAGGGTCTACCTTTCTCCTATGCGTCGCAGACATCTTCAAGGAATTCCTTAGCAACGTACGGTGCCCAATTGTAACTGTAGCCTTTGGCACAGTTTGCAGCAATACTAACAATTGGTGTAGGAACTTCATTCGACCTGCACTTCCTCATTATTTTACAGGCTAAGAGCTCAGCTGTGAAGTGAATGTTTTGGTGCTGGAGTGTCGAGGTTTGATATCCTCGCTTTCCTTTCATCAACCCAAAGCGTTCCTCCATATGCTATGCCAGCTTCATGTCTTTGTGCTTCCCAACAAATTCGATCCCAGGATCAGGCCCTTCCTGAGGAAAACCTGTGATCCTATTAACCAACTCTCCATTAATAGGGATTCTTTCATCACCAATCCATAGATGCCCATCATGTACCAACGCCAATAATTGCTTGACTACCACGGTAACTGGCGTGCTGCGACCGAAGTGGGGGACGTTTAGCATTTTCAGCAAGCCTGCTCTGTCTAAGCCAACAGCCCATTGTTTCGCTTCTAATAGTGTCTCTCTAGTCTCCGGATAATGGAAAAAATTCAAGTATGCCCCAAGTGCGAACTGTGGAAATTTCCCACGATCATTTGTATCGTGGTCAGCGTACCTGAGCCGATCTACTTTCCCTGTCATTGTCCCGACCAACTACACACCCGGTGGCAGTGAAGGGGTGCATAATGTGAACTTCTTTGTCTGCCAAGGTAGTTGAACTCCTAGTCGAACAAGCAGAAGATAAGGGGGCTGGTGTGATGCAACATTCTCCACCTCGCTGAAGTCTTCAAAACCTATAGGTGGGACCTCTGCTAAGCCAGAAGGGTTCATCTCGGGATCCTCCGGTATTTTCCCTGATTGCTTGTGTCTGTCTTCGTTCCTCTTAGAGCGAACTTCTGGTTTAAACTTCTTCCTGGTAGATCGTGTCTGCATTAGCTGAGTAGATGCTAGGGGAGTTTCTTCGCGGGGTGTAGAGGCTGGTGGGTTGCTCATAAGGTTTAGCAGACCTATCTGTTCAAATTCTCTCAATAGTTCCTGAAGTTTGCGATCAGCTGACATGGACTCAATTGGAAGACTCAAGGAAATGCGTAATGTGATTTCCATAGGGCTGGGTGTCTTCTTATAGAGTCCATCGACCAAATTTTCCATAATTGTGCATTGAAGACACCAAATCTGACAAATATCTTGTCCAAACAGCGCTATATTTCTCAGGATCTCATTATTACAGGCAGTTAATGCAGTTAATGTACCGGCGCCGTCAATTCTGATTTTTTTTAATGGTCGGGTTTTTAGCTCTGACACACCTATCCTTCTTCGACACCACCAGTAATTATAGCTGCTCCATAATAAGAATATTTGACACTTCCTGACACTGGCTTTGACAGAGCTTCGAGCTTCGGCCTGCGACAGAATGTCTTCGACAGCCTCAATGATTCCTGCTGCGAGCGTCTTATCGAGCTCCATCCTGACTTTTTCTTTATACTTAGGGTTCAGCCTATAAGGGTGCTGCTTCACAGGCTTCGCATCAGGTTTCAATGGGATTTTTATCACTCCTATATCACCAAGGATACCTTTCATTTCTAAGAACTTTGTCGGGAATAGGTCCTGATACTCATGGAGAAGTTGGGTCACTTTGCTTACCGTTTCTTCATCCCAATAATCTCCAATAGTAGCATACTTAGGCATTTCTTCTGACCCAATGTTTACTTGCCTCGTCTTCAAGGGCCGAGTCACTTCTGGCGCTTCGACTGCTGGTCCATGTACTTCACAGTGTCCTTCTGACTCAGGAATGTTTATGTTGCGTGGGTCATCATCCTCGTCAATTGCGAGGTTATAGCATTCTACTACATTAGCTTCTTGTTATTTCCAATCAGGTTGGTACCAACTGTTTCTTTGCCATCAAACACCTTAGTGTGGATCAGCCTAACAGCTGCGTCCAAAGCAGGACAAACCTCATTAATAGAAAATGTCAACACAAAACTGTCAACAAGACTATCCCAACTTACAGTACCATGGCGAAGCTCCACCTCTGCATACCAATTCTTCACGACAGGTTCCAAGGTGTGCACGAACCGTTGCACCCATTCTTTGCGAGGGACATGCTTCCATGCTTCATAACACCGTTCCAAATGTTCTTGAGGGCTAGTCTAACCATTAAACCTGCTTCGCACCTCCTGAGGTTGATCCACGAATCTGAGGCGAAATTTTTTTTGACAAGCTTCCCAACTCTGAATATACTTCTTATGACCATTCCACCATCTAGCAGCTGTGGCTCTAAATACTGAATTTAGAGTTTTCATTTTCTGTTGATCTGGTATTTGCTTTGAAAATTGTAAAATAAACTCTTCGGGGTCTGTCAAGCCATCAAAAATAGGTAAGACTCTTGTCTGTGAGCCAAGCCATCTGAGAGACTTGGTAATTCTTGCACACCGATGTCCATGTAGCTCATAAAGTCTATGCTACCAATTCTCTAGGCCTTCATTTGAATCAGTCATGCAAGAACTATCACACTTCCAATCCATTATACCTTCAGTAGTAGGGTTAACATAGTCTTCCTCTTTAGCTGTGATGTTGTAGATATGATCCAAAACATCCTGATCCTCATCTCTGACTGGCTCTGTGTACCTTTCTCCTTGAGAAGGGTCCAAGGGGACTATGACTCTTAAGCCTTTTCCTTCAAAAGTCATATGTCTATTCTTAAGATTGATTACTACAGAATTCTCTATTTCCCATTCAATTCCTAGCAAGGCTGAATAGGGGTTGCTATCATCAATTATCTCAATGACTTCAAAATCTGCTAAGGTACTGACTCCATCAATGTCTACTGGGACACTAGAGAATCTTCCTAGGGGCACAATCTTTTGCTAATTGGCTAATCTCAAATGTATAGGGGACCATTCAAGGGTAGGTTTTCCCATTTGTTCGGCGCACTAGTATTCAAGTAATTTCTTAGTGCAGGGCATTGTTCCTTGTCATGACCTTCTGTCCTACATCATGTACACCACACCTCTTCACGAATAGATTTCCCTTTTTTCATGTTGCGCAACTCCAAATCCATTTCTGCTAACTGCGCTTGTATTTGTGCTATGCCAGAATTATCTTCGACAGGAGATGTCTCTAGTTTCATGGCAATATCCAAAGCCTCTTGTTGATCAATGACCTTCTGTTGCATGAGTGGCATTCTGATATGAGGTAATAAGGCTGTAATGAACCATTCTTTGTGCTGCGCTGGTCCAATAGTGAAACTAACTTGATCTAGCAGAACTTTGAACCTCTGATCAAAATCCCAAACAGATTCACCTCGTCTCTGCTGAATCTCTTTTAATTCAGTTATACACTGTGATTCTGATTTAGGCTTCTTGAACTCTTTGATCATTGCTGCTTTAATATCAGCCAAGACATGGTTCTGAGAACTGGAAAACTTCATAAACCAAGTCAAGGCTCGGTCTCTAAAAGAAGTGACCAGCTGCGCTCTTCGTACATCTTGATCCAAAATGTTCTTAGTTGTCCACACAGCTTCGCATAAAAACCAAAACTGTTCTGGATCCTCTGATCCAGTTCCTTTGAAAACTGGGAGCTTGATATCATCAGTCATATGGGCCATAGTAAAGTGAGGGGGGGGAGAACTTACTGGGGTAGACTGACCTGCGACTGGAATACTCGGACTAGGGTTACTACCAGACTGCGATGGGTTCTCAGGGGTAGCAGATCTCCGCTGCGGGGTTGTAGGAGGGTTCCTAACAAAAGGGGTTTCTTCAGATTTAGGGTCTTCTGGCATATACTCGGTATTCTGACCTAGGTTATAGGATTCTAGGTTTCTCTTGTATATTTTACCGCTTCGCAGCAAACCACTTTGCTCGTCGAAGTTACTTTCACTTCCAAACATAGGTTAGTAAAAATAAATCTAGCAATCTAATTCTATAAGCAATATGCCCTTCTCAGCCAAGAGCATTTTAATTTGTAGACTAAATGAATTTAGGTACTTACCCCTTGGTCCTTTGAAGAACTGCCTTTTAGCTTCTCTAAAAGAGGTACTTGTGTCAATGGCAAATTCTGTCACAAATGCTTCAAGGGTTCGCGTTGTCCAGAAATCAACAACTCGCGACATCGCATTGTTCACCCTTTTCAATATATTAATTCTTGCGGGGGTCCAGTCAGGAAACTGATCTTCCTTGAAGTTGGTCTTTCTTTCCGTTAACTTGGATAACCACTGGTGCAATTCTATGTGGATACTACCAAAGAAAATTTCATGAACATCCAAAAAAACGTACCTTTGCAAGAAGTCGTCCGAGCTACAACGAGGATCCTTGTTTTCTTGTTCAGCAAATTTCAAATAGGTCTCTTCAATCCAATCACCGATTTCTTTTACTAAGGGCCTCCAAAACATAGCCCTTTAGGTACGACGTAAATCCCTATGAAGCAGATACTGAGTTCAACCGGAAACGAAACCAATTTGTTGGGCTATAGGGTAGACCCGGGTTTTATACCATTAACTTTGCACCAACAAACAGACCCACAGTGTTGGCCCTTTTGGCAACAACCTGCGAACAGGTTGTAGTCTCACCCGAAACAGCTATGGGGTGCCGCAGAACCAGGTTTCTGCAAGCAGAAGAGGGATATTACTGTACCTTTAGCCTTAACAACAAATATTTATACCAAACAGAGCTTTGACATTCACTTAATTAGCTTCGCAGTTAGATAAAAGATGTTTCTTGCTTTACCCTTAACTGGGAATTCACAGCGAAGTTACTATTAACAGTGATCTTACTTTATCAATTATCTACTTATCAATGCATAAAATAAAACCATAACAGAAACAACACAAAAGAACCACAACACAAGATATAATGTGGTTCACCCCCAGTGTAGGGGCTACGTCCACAAAACTGCGCTTTTATTCCACTTCTTACAAAACAACAGTTATGATCTGCGCACTCAGCAGTAGATCCGCCCTTCAAGCCTAACTGCGCACTTAGCTGCAGTTCCTTTCTTACAATCTCTAAGCTACGCACTCAGCTGCAGTTCCTTTCCTTACAAAACCCTCTGCGCACACAGCTGCAGAGGTCGTCCATGCACACAGCTGGGACTAGACCTTAAAACCCCAAAATTAGATCTATTTTCTTCGCATCAGATGATCCTCATTTCATTAGATACCCTTGACATACAACATGAGTGCCTATTTATACAAGTGCACTATTACAAAATCATGGGCTAACACCCGAAATTTATGGACAATTACAAAAAAGAGGGTTTTGACTCAACCCCGACACCCCTAAGACTATTTTGAGTCGCAACTCCGCTTACAAGCTTCCACAAAAGCTGTGGAGTTACCAAAACTAGTGACCTTTAAGGTGCGCGCTCCAACACATAGCTAGTTGTGGGACAAACTTATTCTCAAGATAAGTATCTCTTATGTATTCACCTCTGCAACTTTATTAGTTTTAATGAATTATCATGAACATATGAAATATATTTACTTATGTTGTAGATTGTATATTGCATCTGTATATGTATGCTAGTTCAATGGATTTTTATTGTTTATGTTCACCGTGCCTAGATCCATGCTTAAATGATAGTAGCAGCATCATAGTCACGTCCTCTTGGACAAGAGGGGACGTGACAGAGAAAATGATTAATGGAGGGTGGAAAGCTTGTTTTGGCCTTGAACATAATTGTAAAGCAACAAACCTTGTGTTGTGGGATAAAAAGAAGATCCTCTTTCAAACTTTAGTCACTCCTATTATCTTGTATGGGTGTGAGGCTTGGGGTTGCAACATGTCGAGAGAATCCTGGAGAAAGATTGAGCAAATCAAGAAACGTTTTATAATATATAACCTCAAAATTAAAAGCAATACACCCTACCCCATTCTCCTTATAGCAACGGGTCTTTACCCTATTGAGATCCTAGCTATTTCTAGGCTCCTATTATACAAGCACAAAATCAATAACATAGGAGACCAAAGACTTCCTAAGGTAGCTTTAAATTCCAACCAAAACCACCTAAGTCTCAAGTGAGGTTGATATAAAGATACCAGTGCCTGGTTAGAACATTGGGAGATCGACAAAGATTTTGCATTGCAAATTATTAACAACATTAAAATATTGTTACTTCTAAGTTTAAAGAGAAAATGTGGTGTGAGAAAGATTTAGAGGCTAAAATAAAATTAAGATATTATAAGGAGGTCATCAACCCTACTCTATAAGATCAAAAGTATCTCTCTATTTTAACTAGTTCAAAGTAAATAGCCAAGATAAGAACAAACTTTCATGAGCTCCATAGTGAAACAGGTCATTGGGCAGTTCCCAAGACACCATGGTTGGGAAGGATCTGTCATCTCTGTGAGAATATGAACATTGAGGATGAAAATAATTTCCTCTTAGAGTGACCTGCGTACACCCACATTAGATCTCAGTTTCATAATATTTGTTGCAATACTGACCTTTCTAGCCTTTTGATATGTCAAAATTATAGTGAGCTTGGGACGCTTCTCTCCAAACTCTTTGAGCATAGGAATTCAATTTTAAAACAAACTAAGTAATTCATTTCTTTAGGTTCGGTGGACCAAAGTTTGGTCTCAGGGGACGTTAACCATCATCATCATCATCATCATCAAAAAATTAATATAATAGTTTGCATATAAAATTGTAAAAAATAATGTCCCTGATGACAATGCAACAAACTCAAAGTAAAAAAAATATAATGTTAATTTATTATTATTTTATATAAAAAATAACAAAAAAGCGGTCAAATAAAAGTTAGGGTAGAAACATATCTTGTAGCGGTCATATTACATATGGGCTCAAAATTGATGCGATTTGAGCAATGGGTTTTTCGAGCATTATTTCCCAAAGATCACCAGTAACTAGTGGAACCAAGCTATAATGAGACCCATGCTTAAGAACCTAGTTTGTAGTATATTTTGACTTGGAGAGATCGAACCAATTTGGTCAAGAGCATGGAGCATGATCTATTTTTAGACGTGATATGTGAATGTCTCAAGCCCATGCTTTATGCAAAAAACACATATATAGCGGGAAACTTTCAAACTTGAACCCTTCCTAGGGAAACTTTCAAAATTGAACTTTACCCTTTCCGGATGGTTCTGGCCTGTCCCAGAAGCATAAAGTTAAAATTGCTTTTAAAGAAAAAGAAAAATGTTATTTTTACCTTTTAAATTAAGGACATAATTTATAACAACTTTTCAAAAAAAAGTTTAGATTTTAAATTACATGTCAATATAAATTTCATAGAAATTCATAAGCCATAAAATTTTGGATGTATATATAATTGTGAACATAATTTTAAATAAAAGTTATGATTTGATAAAATAATTACATAATCCAATACCATTAAAATACTCTGATACAAATAAAAAATGTTTTATGTAGCCTCTAGGACATGGATTGACCTTCAAATATTAGGCTCATTGTCCAAAATATTGGAATTTGGAAATATCATGATCAATTAGTCTTAGGAAGTTAGGTTGTTGTGGAAATGGAGGATGAGGTAATATAGTCTACTTAGTACACACTCATTTAGATTGAAACCCCAAAAAAATCATATTAAGCATACATGAAATTATATAATTTTCTCTTTATTTATGCGTATGTATTTTTTTTTTATCTCAAAGGAGATAATTTGTTGAATATGGTCCAATCGCCAACTTCACCATTGAACCCCTAGTTTACCTAGTTCCAGAGGAAGAACCTCCATTGTTATATACATACTTTCTTAGTAAAAAAAGATGATGTACAATTATCTTAAAATTCAGCGTCTCATTATTACTAGCCTATGGGTCCTTGCGAGTCGCACTCTCCATTCACTCACTTTTGCAACTTTCCTTCTTTAAACTCCATTGAAGTAGCTCCTTGTTTCTTCATCAACATTGCATTTTACCAGTATTCATTTACACTGAAAGCTTCTGAAGGTCTTCTCTCGGTATGTGAAGCTGACCTAGCTAATAGAAAAAACTAGGTGGCTAGCGGGATCACCCCATGATAAAAGAAGATGACTTAGATTACTGATTAAGGATTCAGTCGGATACTTACCTCATTAAGAAATAAATCGATAATACATATCGGAATTATAAACTTCTACTCATATTTATATTTTATCCTCAATTTCAGTATTTTCGAAGAAGAAGATGAAGGAATCGAATAATAATTGAAAGATAAAATTATCCATAGAATCATAAATCAAGCCATCTAGTTGTATAAAATAGGTTGGAATAATTGGTTGAAATTCCTCAGTAGCATGGATGGGAATTTTAGATGTCTAGTTAGAAGACATAAATTGCAGTTTGTGACCTCCACGGTTCCAAATTCCACCCATTCACTTGTCAAGAATTCTGTAGTAGTGTTTGGACAAGTTGTATATTGCATGCCATTTTGGATGCATGGAAGCCTCAAGCTATGCCTATTCTGTGCAAGTGAGGTTGATAGCATGGATGGTGGGAGTTCCCATAGTTGAATCGTTGACCATGTTGATGTAGTAATGTCATTGGGCATGCTGTTCAATCTTCTCCATGCACATTGTGAAGCAATACATGTGGTCCTGTAGCTGCAATTGTAGGTGGCACATTAATGGATTTCATGTAAAATACTAAATTTCTTGCTAGTGCCAATTCGTCAAGTCGTAGATTGGTACAAAACATATGACATATTTTATTAAAATACTGAGGATTTCAATCCTAGAGTCTCGAGATCTTAATTTCTCAGGACTAGAACTTTCTCTTCAAACTTCCAATCCAGCCATTAGCGATTTTTCAAACTTATTTTAGAGTTCTAGTTCTATTTAAAGGTAGGTTGCGGAGACTCAGATGCACAACGAGTTGCAACTTTGAAGGGATCTAGTTCACAATGTGCATGGAATGTGTTCAATATTGATACCATTTACTTGACCCTCCATTATGTCTACTTACATGTAGTCTGTCGTGACAACTAACAAGCATTCAAAAGGAAAATTTGATGCCTTGGTGAATTGGTGTCTGGTGATTCTACATTGCTAGACTAATAAGTGTGATTTAATTAATTTTACCATTTTTGGGGGGTGTTTTGTATTTCTTAGGCATCCAATTCCCATCACTCTTATGTATCTCAAGCTTGGATGGATACACACTCTCTAGTTTGAATTTCATAGGCACCACTTTGAACACTAACACATTTTTATTTTTTTAAGTTTATGCAATAACTCACAACATACAAATGTTATAAGAGAAAATAAATTTGATTTCTATGTCCTTGACTTGGATTTATTATTTATTAATGAATTTGATTTATCTTATTCTTTTGTGAATTGTGAAGGGTTTAGTTAATTTATACTTTTCAATTGAAGTAAAATTATTTATATTTCCCTTCATCTTTGAAGGGCTCAAAGAATATATCCCCTTCAAATTGAAATTAATACCCACCCTTCA
This sequence comes from Pseudotsuga menziesii, assembly GCA_001517045.1. NCBI lineage: Eukaryota > Viridiplantae > Streptophyta > Pinopsida > Pinales > Pinaceae > Pseudotsuga > Pseudotsuga menziesii. The sequence goes on along the minus strand of LPNX010780615.1, from coordinate 500,833 downwards.
AATTTGATCACTGATTTCCAGATTAGGGGATCCAATGAGACATTGTATGAATTTATTGGATGAATAAGTCATCCATAAATTGCGAGAGTGTAAATTCATGTGTGTGTGTGTGTGACAAACAATCACAAGATAGTTAAATATATATATAATATAATTTAAAATTATTATTTTCTAATGAATAAATTTAGACATGAGAACAAAGTTTTTAATTTTTTTTTGTTATGCATACAAGTCCAAAAAATAGCATAAAAAGAGAATAAATAGACAATAAGAGAGTACTCCATGCCTTAACAATGAATAACAAACATAAATATTAATCATCTTTGAGGAGGAACCTCCTTACACAATGTGCTGAGTACACAAGACAAGATAAGATACTATGATGACAGAAATGAGAATATATCCTTCCTATATTGTGAGAATTGATTTGAGTAGGATCTAGGAGCTAAGGGGATCCTCACAATTCACGTTTACTCATAATTATGCAGAAAATCAATAGAAAGAATGAAATTAACACATAGAAATGTAGTCAATAACTGAGTTTATTATGACTGTCCAACATGTAAATATGTTTGGATCAGGTTTATGTTACATTAGGGAGAAATAATTATCCTTTGGAGGCCATCTGGATGCATACATGTGTCAATCTATGATTTGACCTCAAAACCCCCCTAGGTAGGCCAATGAGCTCCCAAACCATACCAAACGGTCATGCATGCTAGTGTGAACATGGTTGCAGCATGATAGGACATAAATGAGGGAAGGATAGGTGTGGGTGAGGACATGGGTGAGTGGGAGTGGCTCTAGGAAGAAATAAATTCCCAAGGAGAGCCAAAAACCACCAAATACATACACTAGCGCCTATGGTCAAACAATTTCCCTGATTTAAGGGATGGGGAGAACACCAAGTTCTAATATGAAATTAATGAGGGCATATGGCAGTCTGACTGATCAAATTGGAGTTCCTCAATGCAATAAATGAGCCCAAAACACCCAATAAACCAAGGTTGATCAACATAGCTTAGTTTTGGACCATATGACATAGGACAGAAGCTAATGAAAGTGTATCCTAGGTGCATGACCATGGTAATAAGGTGTATTAATGCTCTAAAACCCCCCTTAATCTTGACTTAGTACAACTTATACCATATGATTATTGAGGCCTTTGCAACTAAGGCTCAAGTCACCTCTTACCAAAATTTTATTAGTCCATATAACCAAGGTAAGGAGGAAAACCTCATGGGAACAAAACCTCCCCTCTAAAATGGACATGGATTAAAATATGAAAGTGAATATAAGCCATCACCATGTTTCACCCACTCCAATAAGGGATCTTAGATAGGTGAGTGTCATCTCTATGAAGCTCTTTGTGAAGATGTCAACAGTTTTCTCTGCAGACGGGCAATACTGCAATGATATCACCTGCTCATGCACTAGGATCCTGATGTAGTGCATGTGTATCTCACTGTTCTTGATCCCATATCTCTACACTGGATCAGTGGAAATATTTATTTCACTTTATCTGTCATGCAAAATAACTATGGGTGAATCAAATTCAAATCCAAGTTCCCCAAGAATACCTTGCAACCACACACATTGTGTACCTACGTTCATTGCTCCTCTGTACTCGAAATCAACTGAAGAGAGGGATATGGTGTTTTTTTCCTAGATTTACCAATATATGGGACTATGTACAAGCATGACTACATATCCTGAAGTGGACTTTCTATCAAGGGAATGTCCATCCCAATCAGAACTAGTAATTCCAACTAGTTCTAGTGAATAACCAACACCATAGTGTACCCTGAAGTGTTTGGTTCCTTGCACATAATGCAGGATCCTTTTGGAATCCTTCCAATGGATCTCATGAGGATCCTTAATATATCTAGAAAAAACACCTACAACATATGCCAAATCAGGTCGAGAGTGTGTAAGATACAATAAACTCCCAACTAGTTGTTTGTACAATAAGTTGTCCACCAATGGAGATGCACCAAAATCACCTAGTTTTATTCCTGAGAGGAATTGAAACTTCGGATTCCTTACATTCAGTCATTTTTAACTTCAATAATAGGTACGTAACATACTTAGGTTGGTTGACCTTGATCCCTTCTTCATATTGTTCAATCTCTAATCCAAGAAATTGTCTCAACAATCCAAGGTCAACCATGGAGAATTCACTATGCAATGAATAATTAATTGATCCAATTTATTTAGTGCAGCTACATGTAATAAAAAGATCATAAACATATAATGCAATGAATTGCAATAAATCACTAACATTCTTATAATAAACATTAGGATCATACTTTCATCTTTCAAATCCAAGTGATAGCAGAAAATTGTCCCTCTTGGCATACCAAGACCTGCAGGCTTGCTGGAGGCCATAAAGATATTTCTTGAACCTAAAAACAAGTGAAGGATCATGAATGAAAAAATTAGGCTACTTCATATAGATCTCCTCATGAAGGTCACCATGAAGAAAATCACTCTTCACATCCATGTGGTCACTTACATCGTCATGGAGTGGAGGATGTGACACTAGTACAAAATGAGGAATTAGTGACTACGTGACTAAAAATTCTAGTCACCACGGGTTTTTCAAGTGGTTTACTACTAAATATGAGAAACTTTGATTGAACCAACTATAAATGACTAAAATTAACGACTAATTTAGTCACCAGTTAACAAATATGACTAAATAATAAGTGACAGAGTTAAAAATGACTAACATAAACGACCAATTTAGACAGGACATAAAAAATGACTTAGTAGTAGAATATTAATTAGTCATTTATGTTGGTAATTTTTAATTGTGTCATGTAAAATTGCAATTTTGACAGTGAAGTGTAAATTTTTTAAATTGTCTACATTCTATCTATAATATTGGTGCCATGCACCTCGATCTTCAGAGATCCAACAAAGCAATTGCACGAAATTTCTCTTAACCATATTTACCCCTATTGCACCATTGAGGCAAACTGTTAAGCACACGCCAAAGGAAAATTAGGTTCCTACAATTACGAATTAGGTAGAACCAGTACCATATCCATACGTAGAAGCATCATAGCTAGTTGTTAATCCTTCAATGTAAGAGTCCCAAGTCCCATACCGAGGTGCTTTTCTAACTTCAATATAGCTATCATGATCTATGATTGTCGAACTAGCTGCACCAGTCAACGTAGCTTCACGAGGCTCAGTTCCTTTAAACGTCGTAGCAGTTGATCCATTAATAATTGAACTGGTGGAAGAACCAAGAATAATATTTTAACCAATCAAAGACTCAATTATAATTAAACTGGGGTTTTGACCCATAACCAGTTGTTGGGGCGCATACCCTAAGGATTACTAGTTTTGGTAACTTCACGGCTGTTGGTAAGCGGAGTTATGGGTCAAAATAGTCTTAGGGGTGTTGGGGGAAGTTAAAACTCCCTTTTTGTAATAAACCCTTGGTTGAAATCCAGGGTTTGGGGTTTTGGGTGCCCATGGTTTAAGACCATGGTTTTGTAAAAATGCGCAGTATAAATAAGCGCTTGTGTAAAGAAGATAGGTTAGGTTTTATGATGAAAGAAAGATTAAGGCGAAGCTAAGGTTGATTTTGTAAGGAAAGGTTAAGTCCCAGCTGTGTGCGTGGACGACCTATGCAGCTGTGTGAGCAGAGGGTTTTTGTAAAGAAGATTGAGGAAAGACCTGCAGCTGTGTGCGCAGGGACCTGCTACTGTGTGCACGGCTTTTTAAGGACTGAAAGGATCTGCAGCTGAGTGCGCAGATCAAACTGTGGTTTTTGTAGCAAGTTGAATAGAACACAGTTTGTGGACGTAGCCCCTACACTGGGGGTGAACCACGTTATATGCGGTGTTGTGGTTTCTTGTGCTATTTCTGTTTCTGTTTCTTTTATGTATTAATAACTGTTGTCATCCGATAAATTAGATCGTTGCTAATATTTAGCTTCGCTGTGAATTCCCTGTAGTGGGTTGAGCAAGTCACGACTGTTTATTTATCTGCGAAGTTGTATGTGAATGAATGGTAAAGCTTTGTAATTATTGATTAATAAGGTTATTAAAAGGCTAAGGTACAGTAATCCCCCTCTCTGCTTGCAGAAACTTGATTCTGTGGCACTCCCATAGCTGTTTCGGGTGAGACTGCAACCTGCGCGCAGGTAGTTGCCGAAAGGGCCAACTCTGTGGGTCTTTTGTTGGTGCGACATTAAAGGATTAAACCCGGGTCTTCCCTATTGCCCAACAAATTGGTTCCATTGCCGGTTGAACTCAGTACCTGCTCAAGAGGGGTTTACATTGTACCTCAAGGGCTATGTTTGGAGGCCCTCTGTGAAGGAAATCAGTGATTGGTTTGCTAAGATCTGTTCGAAATTTGCGCAGCAAGAGAACGCCAATCCGCGGCGTAGTGCAAGTGAATTTTTACAATGGTATGTTTTTTGTGATGCTTATGAAATATTTTTTGGTAGTATCCACATAGAGTTGCACCAGTGGTTGTCTAGGTTAACAGAGAGGAGGACAAACTTTCAAGCTCGACGGATTCCTGTGTGGACCCACGCAAGGGTCAATCTTGTGCAACATGTGAACAACGAGGTATCCTGCGTTGTTGACTTCTGGACGACGCGAACGTTGGAATCCTTTGTGACAGAGTTTTCCATTAACACGAGCACCTCCTTCAGCGAAGCTGAACGACAGTTTTTCAAAGGTCCCCGTGGTAAGTTTTTAAATTCCTTAAGCTTGAAGATTAAAATACTATTGGTTGAAAAAGGTATATTATTTTTTGAATCAGACTGTTAGTTTAAGTAGTACTAACATATGTTTGCAAGTGAGAATACCTTCGACGCGCAAAGTGGGTTGCCGCGAAGCGAGCAAAGGTACAAAAGAGATTTTGAGTCCTACTCCTTAGGTCATACCACCACACTTCCCCCTATAAACCCTCAACACCCAGACCCTGAAGAAAACCCTTCGGTAGGAAACCCTCCCGTCACCCCACAGCGTCGCTTTGTTACCCCTAAAGTTCAGTCGCAGTGTGATAGGAAACCAAGTCCGAGTATTCCGGCCACAGGTCAATCTGCCCCCGTAAACTCCCCCCCATCCACGTCTTGTCCCCCTCCCAACCCTCCCAGAACCACCATGGCTCACCTAGCCGATGACATCAAGCTGCCCATCTTCAAAGGAACGGGATCCGAAGATCCAGAACAGTTCTGGTTTTTGTGTGAGGCCGTCTCGAACGCAAAAAGTATTACAGACCTGGATGTGAGAACCGTGCAGGTCATTACTTCCTTTCGCGACCGGGCTTTGACCTGGTTCATGAAATTCTCCAGTAATCAACACCCCACTTTGGATGAAATCAAGGCAGCCATTACTAAAGAATTTAAGAAACCGAAATCAGAATCGCAGAGCATCACTGAACTCAAAGAGATTCAATAGCGACGCGGTGAATCAGTGTGGGACTTTGATCAGAGATTCAAATTTCTACTGGACCAAGTCAGCTTTACCATTAGTCCTGCGCAGCACAAGGAATGGTTTATCGCCGCTTTATTGCCGCATATCAGATGTCCGCTCATGCAACAGAAGGTTGCTGACCAGCAAGAGGCTCTGGAAATTGCAATGAAGCTAGAGACCGCCCCCGTTGGAGACGATTCTGGTATTGCCCAAATCCAAGCGCAGCTGGTAGCGATGGATCTGGAGCTTTGCGATATGAAGAAAGCTAAAATCAGTCGAGAGGAGGTCTGGTGTACGCAATGTCGGTCCGAGGGTCACGATAGGGACCAGTGCCCCGTGGCCAGAACCTACCTAAATACGGGCGCGCCCAACCAATTCACTCCCGGTGTTCTATATTGTGAAATTTGCCGAACCTCTGGCCAGCATCGCCCTGAGCACTGCCATCTTCTTCAAAGATATGGTCAAGTTCCCAAAAACCCCTACTGTCAGTTCTGTAAGTCCATAGGGCATAACGAAGAAGAGTGTCGTAGCTACGACCTTATGCGAGAGCGTACCTCTGACGCATACCGAGTACACAATGAAGCCCAGAGTAATGATGGTTATGGTTACCACAGCGGCGCCTCCGAAAGAGGTGCTTTTGGTGGTCGCAGCCGTGGTTGGATGACCGGAAGAGGTAGAGGCCAGGTTGTGTGTTACAATTGTAACCAAGCTGGCCACTTGGCTCGCGACTGTCGGAATCCCACTACAACCTGTCGGTATTGCCGCACAGTGGACCACGTGATTGAACAGTGCCCCCAGCTCCTCGCAAAGATTCAGGAGAACAACCATGGCCCTACCGCAAATATTCAGCTGATTTCCGCTGAGCAAAGACCTGCCGCAGCCCTCAATGTGGTCACCCGGAGTGGAGCTACGACGCATATTCAAAACACGCCAAAGAAACCTATCGCGGTGTGCGCACGTAAGGCCTCCATGAAAACCTCAGTCCTTGACCCTGTGAAGGACCAAGCCCCAGTCCAGGAGGCCTAGTGTGATATTGTTGACCCTGGCGCCGTAGACGTACTTGCGCGGCAATCTCAGCAGGCTTCGCAGCCACAAGAGGCCTCGACGGATAAAGTAAGTACACTATCTTCTTTCTTGCAGAGCTGTATGAAACTCTTGCGGAATCAGAATGCTTTAAAAGAGCTGCAAAAATTTCTTGCTGTCACAGACCCTCAGAGAGGAATTGATCAGGAGAAAACTGTTAGCCGTGTCCAAAGAACGGGAAGGGAAATGAGATTGAACGTTCAGATAGGGGAGTATGATATGACTGATGTCATTCTGGATCTTGGATCAGACGTTAATGTCCTACCCAAGCAGACCTGGGGGAAAATGGGAAAGCCTTCCCTGGTTTGGTCACCTATACAACTGCGCCTAGCTAACCAGCAAAGGATTGTCCCTCTAGGGAGACTTCTTAGTGTCCCAATAGACATTGATGGAGTCAGTACTCTAGTAGATTTTGAAGTTATTGAGATCATTGATGACATCAACCCTTATCCAGCCCTGTTGGGAATTGAGTGGGCCATGGCCAACGCTGCAATCATCAACCTTAAGAGGAGACAGATGAACTTCGAAGGAAATGGTCTGCGCGTTATTATACCCCTCGACCCATCCCAAGGAGAAAGATATACAGAACCACTCAGAGATGAAGGGGAGCAGGATACTCTAGACCACATCTACAACATTACAGCCAAGGACGCAGATTATGTCGAGCCTGATGATGATGGTGTAATGGATTGGCAATGTGATAGTTCCTGCATGTCTGATTCAGACGATGGTCTGGAGAATTGGCAGAATCGACTGTACGAGCTACATGGCCATAGATGCGTGCAGATCACTCAGTCTCTTAGATACCTTAGTGCACAGCCTAGAGAGTTGCCTGCATATGTTGGGATGACAGACCCGGGAGAATTCATTGCACCTATGTCAGAATGAGTACCTTAGTCACAAAACATCCAGAGTCTGGGAATAGCACTAGAAGCTACAGCAGCATGGAGGACCGATCCTACAAAGTCTCAACCCAGTCGGGGAACCTACCAGAAATTCCTGCGCCCCAGATTCATAAGCCAAGCCCAAGAGGTGCGAAGTAAGGGGCCGAATAGCCTTCAGGGACATTTGAGGCAGAACTATATAGCAAGGGAAAACACACCTCGCAAGGAGTGGGTGCATAAGTTCATGCATATATTGGACCCTATAGCGAAAAATGGACATATGGAGGTTGAGCTCCGCCACGGTACTGTAAGAGGGGGCGATCTTGTTGATAGCTTTTTGATCACATTTTCTATTAACAAAAGTCATCCTGTTTTAGATATAGCTTTCCGATCAAACCACGACAAGGAAAATAATGATCACCCAGGAATTGAATACTACACCAAGGGGCAGAGCCCAGATGCCAGTCCCTCAAACCTAATAGTCCTGTCACAGATATTACCAGGTCGGGTCGAAGGGCACTATTGTGCCGAGGTTGGTTATTGTCATGAAGCTTCAACCATGATTCTGCCGAGGCCCAAAAACATAGCGAGGCTCAAAATCCGACCGTTGGGAAGCAACCAATTTGGCGGCGGCAGAGTTTTAATTGCTTTAAATGACTGTACTAAGACCAGTACCGGCAATCGCGCCCCACATGGACAATATTTTCGTCATACTTGGTGCCTTCAATGCACTGTCCTGCCCGATTTGATTGATGGATTGTATAAGAAGATGCCTCATTTAGGAAAAATTGCATCCTGCATTTCTTCAAGATTTCTGAGTGAACCCATGACCACCGAACGCGAGATTGACGCTTTGGTCAGAGAATTCGAGCAAGAGGGTCTGATCACCTGCTCTAATCGGCCGCCTGCCCTAGCTCACTATGAAGACACTTCCCCAGCACCACCACAGCCGATGCAGACACGGTCTTCCAGGAAAAAGTCTAGAACTGAAGTTCGCACCAAGCGCAACCAAGACTGGCAGCGGCAAACAGGGCAAACACCAGCAGCTGATCCTATGGAGCCCTCTGGTTCCGCACAGGCCCCGGCCGGGGGAAGGGTGAATATTCCACCACCACGGCCACCATATCTACCACCTATTCGCCCAGGTACCGCGTTACCCCGTCGGACAAAGCAATTTACATTAGCCACACCCTCGCTGCCACAGGGAGTGCAGTTGATAGGAAGTATGACAGGGAAGATTGATCGGATTAAGTACAGTGATCATGACACCAATGACCATGGCAAGTTCCCACAGTTTGAACCAGCAGAATACTTGCACCGCATCAAGTATCCGGATCATAGGGTCACACTACTGGAAGTACAACCATGGGCTGTGGGCCTGGACAGAGCTGGCCTACTCAAGATACTTGACATTCCCCATTTCAGTCGTGGCATACATGTGACTGTAGCGGCCAAACAGTTACTAGCGCTGGTGCATGATGGCTATTTATGGATAGGGGACCAGCAAATTCCTATTGACGCCGCCCTCATCCATAGGATCACAGGTTTACCCATGGCAGGACCTGATCTGGGAACTGAATTTCCATCCAAACATGACGATACAAAGCTCGCACAAACCATGAAAGAGCGGTTTGGCCTGACAAAAGGGAAATGGGGGTATCACACTTCCGCTATTCAGGAGCAGCCCATTCGATTTGCAGCTGAACTCTTAGCCTGCAAACTCATACGGAAATGCAGGCCAACTGAAGTACCTGCTCCGGTTATTCGGATTGCTATGAACTGCGCTGAGGGGTATACTTATATTTGGGCCGAATATCTTGCGAAGGAGTTTCTGGAGGATGCCCGTGATGCGCAAGAAAAAGGTAGACCTTTTCATTATTCCTGGCTTTTAATCCTTATTGCATTAGTTGGGTGAAAAGAACCCACTGAAGCCCAGTTTGTAGAATTAAACCTCGGCACACCAGGGGCAGCGAGGTATGCCTCCCTATGGATATCCTCAGATAAGGAAGCTCAGTAGATGACAAACACTGTGTTCGTCTTCTATGCGATGAGTATTCACTATGAGATTGTGTGAACACCTCTACTTACCAACGAAGTGTTCTCTCAATACGAGGGTGTTGCGCACTTTAGTGCCAATATGCATCATGTTTTCATTCAAGCTCGTGCAGATCCACAACAACAATGCTTCAAATTACCATATGTAGTCACCGAACCAGATGTCAGGTGAATAGTTCAGCACTGGCTGGCCGAATGGCTGAAATATTTATGGAAAAAACCCTCTATTCCGGTTCCACCAGCTACCAATATTGGCGTAGGTACTAGTCAGGCGCCGCAGCAAAGCCCATTGGAAGATAGAGAAGATCTAAGTGATTCACAGATGGATGACGACGGCCAGGATGGAGATGGCGGACAGGATGAATAGGATGGACAAGATGAGGAGTCGGTCAAGACCATATCAGATCCTAACCCACAAACGAAGCGCAAGTCCCCAGAAGGAGCCGAGGTAACCAAGCCGCAGTCCCACAAAAAGGCAAAAGCGTCGAAGGACAAAGATATTGAGGAAGAAGCCACTGTTACGCTGGATGCACTGGAGCACGCTCTAGAACAATCTACGACAACGCTTACTAAAAAATGGTCAGAGTTTGCGGAACTGGATCTTGCCGGGCTCTCAGGTATCACGAACAGGGTATCGGAGCTAAAAGAGCTAGCAGCAAAATCCGCACACAGTACTGTGACAAGTAGCACTACAACACCCATACAGCAGGATGTTAGGCAATGGCCACCCAAATATCACCAAGGACAGGTATCAAGCGCAACTTTGATACAGCCTGACACAGATTCCCGACCCCAGCCGGATACAACCGGGGGGCTTGATTATACAAAGATGTCTATATCAGAGTTGCACTTCTGCCAGCTTGCGATTACAAAGGAGATCCATGCCCGAACCTAATTGTCCCAAACCCAATTGGAAGACACCATCAAACAAAACAAAACCTTTGCAGCACGCCTAGAAGAAATCGCACAACAGAAGAAAGAGGCTGAACATACAACAACTACGTTGATGCGAGCACTGGACGAGGCATGTCGGAGTCTTTCTAACTTCGACATACAGGGAGCCGAGGAACTAGAGCAGAGAATTACTAAGCTAAGAGACTATGCCCAGCAGTCCCGCAGTGAGGTTGAAAGGATGAAGATAGATCACCAGCACCAGATTACAGAACTTCAACTGTGCATTCCTCCTGAGACTCCACCAGAGGTCTGAGAACAGCACCAACAGGACATCAAGGCTTCAGCAGCAAAAATATCAGATAATGTGGCCAGCATTGCAAAACTAATGGAAGACAGCATAGAAGCATGGGCGAACCTACAGGACCATCCAGATGTAGGTAAGATCCAGGAAACCATCAAGTTGCACCAGGATGAATTAGATGCAGTCAGAATAGAAATCAAGACGCTGCCACCTATGCAGAAGATGGCTAAAGTGAAGCGCAGCAAGGAACTTCAGCAGGTAATCGAGTCCTGCAGGATGAAGGTAACGCTACTGGAGAATGCATTGCACCCCCTGGTTGATGAAGCATTAGAATTGAGCAATACTGCGGAAAGCCAGCTCAAAATTTTGAAGACCTATGACACTTTTACGCAGGAAAGGGATGACATAGACTCATCTTCAGTATTACAGGAATTGGTGGAAAAGGAGAAAGCCACTAATGATATACTACATAATATCTCCAGTCGCTTCCAGATCCTCGCACAGAAGATTCTCCCACCAGAGTCCTCGCAGAGTGTCCCGGGACGGGCCACTAGTGAGTCTTAGGGGCCTGTTGGGGCGCGTACCCTAAGGATTATTAGTTTTGGTAACTTCGCAGCTGTTGGTAAGCATAGTTATGGGTCAAAATAGTCTTAGGGGTGTTGGGGGAAGTTAAAACTCCTTTTTTGTAATAAACCCTTGGTTGAAATCCAGGGTTTGGGGTTTTGGGTGCCCATGGTTTAAGACCATGGTTTTGTAAAAATGCGCAGTATAAATAAGCGCCTGTGTAAAGAAGATAGGTTAGGTTTTATGATGAAAGAAAGATTAAGGCGAAGCTAAGGTTGATTTTGTAAGGAAAGGTTAAGTCCCAGCTGTGTGCGTGGACGACCTCTGCAGCTGTGTGTGCAGAGGGTTTTTGTAAAGAAGATTGAGGAAAGACCTGCAGCTGTGTGCGCAGGGGCCTGCTGCTATGTGCGCGGATTTTTAAGGACTGAAAGGATCTGCAGCTGAGTGCGTAGATCAAACTGTGGTTTTTGTAGCAAGTTGAATAGAACACAGTTTGTGGACGTAGCCCCTACACTGGGGGTGAACCACGTTATATGCGGTGTTGTGGTTTCTTGTGCTGTTTCTGTTTCTGTTTCTTTTATGCATTAATAACTGTTGTCATCCGATAAATTAGATCGTTTCTAATATTTAGCTTCGTTGTGAATTCCCTGTAGTGGGTTGAGCAAGTCACGACTGTTTATTTATCTGTGAAGTTGTATGTGAATGAATGGTAAAGCTTTGTAATTATTGATTAATAAGGTTATTAAAAGGCTAAGGTACAGTAATCCCCCTCTCTGCTTGCAAAAACCTGATTCTGCGGCACTCCCATAGCTGTTTCGGGTGAGACTGCAACCTGCACGCAGGTAGTTGCCGAAAGGGCCAACTCTGTGGGTCTTTTGTTGGTGCGACATTAAAGGATTAAACCCGGGTCTACCCTATTTCCCAACACCAGTCTTAGATCCATATGCAATAAAGGTAGACGCCCAACCCCATCTTAGATTTTTAGGTAAATATTTCAATTCCTTGACCTCTTATAGGCCTGACCTTGTAGAATATGATACGTATAATGCAGTGATGACCTCTCCTTATCACTATCAATTTAAACATACTTTATGCATTAGTGGCCAGGTAAATTTTGCATCTGACATCACCACCCACCTTATTCACGATGTGCACAATGTGATAGTCCCCAGTCCCATACTCATCATGTTCTTTTCTAAATTCAATATAGCTATTATCATGATCTGTGGCCGTGAACTAGCTACACCAGTCGATGTAGCTTCACCAGGTTCATATCCTAATTTAAATGTCATAACAGTTGATCCATTAATTGAACCGATGGAAGCACCAACATCAATATTTTAACCAATCGAATACTCAATTATAAACTGGGATGTTCACCCAGAACCAATCTCATATCCCTAACAAATATTCCATATTTCCTTACACATATATGGAAGGAAGTATTAACAAAGAAACCAAGCAATATTTGAAGGCCTATTTTTACACGGATTGACCTTAGAACAGTCCGCAGACAATAGATCGAGTCAAGGAAACCCAAGAAACAGTCATGGTTCATTCTAGCAGACTCGACAAAGGTCACAACCCAGCTTAGTAGCACAAAAATTATGTGTAAAAGGGTGACGTCTTAGTCCAAACAACTCACAAAGGTCACAACTCTTTCCAAACAACCCACAGAGGTCATGGTTTTGTCCAAAGAACCCAATTTTTAACTTTTGCTCCTTGAGACATTTTGATTTGTGTTTATTGATGCATGGAATCACTTAGTTAGTTTTATTTCCCATAATTTAGGTGCTTTGCAAGTTGTAGTCTTGCAAGTGCTACTTTTAGTTGTTCTGTTTATGGAATCTCCAATCTCCATAGAAACCTAACAAACATCACGTGATAAAAAGTTAGCAATCTCTTCGAGTTTCCATAAAGGAAAAGGTATTATTTATTTCTTATAAATAATTAATACAAGGTGTTGAAATAATGATTCCATAATTTCTGCATTGTATCAAGTTTCCAAATTTAAAAAGAACTTATAAAAAATGTACAAGTTTCCAAATTTCAAGGCAACATTTTAGAAAAAACTCTACCTCATAATTCTTGTTTTAATATATGTTAACATAAGTATTAATATGTCATATAGTTATAGTTATAATATAACCTATATAATATAATTTATTTATATTAGTATTAAAGTCTAAAAACATAATATCATAGTTATTTCATTATATATTTTCATTGGTAAATATTAATATAAATTATATATATATATCAAATAATCAAAATTGAAAACAAATATATATAAATTAAATAATCAAAATTGAAAACAAATATAATACAACTAATTACTCTCAATTCTAATTCTAAGGTAAAGGTTTTAGCACCACAACTTTTAGCAATGTGTGAAGAATACATTTTTCACATTGAAAAAAGAGTTTTGGCATCATAAACATGGTTTTGACCCCGCCTTCGAAAAAAGAGTTTTGGCATCACAAACAGGGTTTTGATCCTACCTTCTAAGCATATGCAAAAAAAACATCCACTCAAGAAATCGAACTAAAGCAGTTATCAAATGTATACTTCGCATCTAACTTGTGCATATCAAATCAAGGCACATTGATTCAGAATCCAACATGGGAGAGACACTGCGCAATCCAGGTTTCATGGATCTATACTGCATTTTTTATGGCCACCGAGGTAAGTAATGGATCCTCTCCAATTCATATTCATTTTATATTCTCTTCAGCAAAGGAGAGCCAAAGTTTGAGCGCAACTCAGAACCCCTAGCCATGCTAATAAGATCGCTTTGTTTGTTCGCCAATCCATTAATTCATATTCAATTTATATTCTCTTAAGCAAAGGAGATCCGAAGTTTGGGTGCATCTCGGAACTCCTAGCCATGCCAATAATATCGCTTTCTCCATTTGTCAAGACAATATTGTAGGGGGTGGAAAAGAAGCTAGCTGCTTGCATGAAACTCTGTTCCTATCATGCAAGAAGGCTGAATATTTAACTGACATGGATATCTTTTGGTCTTAATTCCACTAGAACCTCTTCTGAATCGATTTTCCAAAGGATATAGGAAATGCTGGACCTGTTTGGGTTCTTTCCCACGTACCAAGGAGGTGAGGATATTCATTATGTAAAAAGGAGTGGCCTCGTCCTAGAAACCCATAACCCTGATTCCATCCATCCCAAGAACGGTTCCTTTTCCCTATAAGAAAAGTGTTTCCATCGTGTTCCAGACAGATTGAGAGCATCTACACAACATATAGTGGGGATTATACATAAAATATTGCCCGTGATGAAATGGAAAATGAAGACCATCTCCATGGGTTTCGACCAACCTATTAATTAGGAAAAGAAGGGGCTATCCCAGGTAAGGGAAAGTAATTAGGAAAATAAGGGGATATCCCTTCCAATTCATATTCATTTTATACCATTAATTAGATACTTGGATCCTCACTATAAACATTTGCAACAACTCTCAGAGTCACATTGAAGCTATTTTGTTAAATGCAAGAGGAGGATCTAAAACCCAACATGGTGACCATTGTTAGTGTTTTATTGGCATGTTCCTACTTGCATATGTGTAACAGGGAAAAGAGGACCATGATTGTAGAGTGAGAAATTAATTTGAATAAGATGTGTATGTGGGAAGTTATTTAATAGATATGTATCGGTAAATGTGAAGCATAAATATTTCATGCAAAATGTTTGACAAAATGTCCCCAAAAAATGTAGCCATGGACTACAAAAAAATATGTAGCGTTATCAATTGCAATGGTTGTAGGCTATTAATTTGAATCCATGACACACAGAGCTGTACTCATTAGGTTAGTCTATATTTTTCTCTTTTAGGTTTTACTAATATATCATTGCTGAGACATGCCATCATTCATTGTCCTAAATGATATAACCATTGCACAAGTTGCATTCCAAATTCTTAATTTAAAGCTACAACACTCTGCATTCAAATCATGGGTGTTATCAAATCATGGATGTGTGTTAGCAGAATTTTTTTAATCTTTTATTTGGTTTTGATGCAAGGTTTCTCTTTTTGAGGTTTTCACTTGACCCGAGGAATTGGAATCGACAAGAAATTCCCTCTATCCCCTGTCATGTCTTCCCTCAACGGAGAGTTGGTTTTAATCATGTCATTGTGTTCCCTCACCAAAGAGATGGTTTTCTTCATCTTGTAGTTTCTGGATGAAGAGAAATCCAAGGATACGGTTCAGAAGTAAGTTGATTTTTTATTTGTTTTATTTATTTTTTCTTGTGCTATCTGGAACCTTGAAATGATATTTTATCTCCTCTCCTTGGATGGATTCTGTTTGGCACATGCTTGAGCAGGAATAGGTAATTTTATTTAATATGAAGTATTTGGAATATGAAGTGAAAAGTGGAAACTGGAAAGATATGGAGAGCCCAACAAGTATCTTAGGAAAGGAAGATGTGTTTAGCTCTCATTTGCATCGGGAAAGGTACGTGTTGTGACTTACTTACACTTGATGTTTCTGAAATAGAAAGTGTAAAGTAGAATATATACATATATAATGAGATATCTCTTTGTATACATGATTTTTCAATATGTTTTCGAATCCTATATTTCATAATGGACCGTATCAAATTAGTATTAGTTTAAGCGATCCGGGTAACTAAGTAGCGAGAGAGGCTAGGCTTTGATGTTCAATTTTCACTGTTGATGATAAGTTTATAAGGTTACAATATAACATGTTTAACTTATGGGTCAATCCTGATTACTCCAAATGTCTCATTTTGTAATGATGTCCTTGATTGGAAAACCTGCCACTCATTAATCCATTTATGAGAGAAGTTGCATACCGTAATGATAGTCATACGAAAGGTCGAAAAAATTGAATAATAGTTTTTGTTAAAAATAAAGAATACGATGTAATATGTATCTTCTAAACCATAGAAATTCATATCCTTGGGTTACATAAGTATATTTCTAAAGAAAAGTAATTAATACCCTATAGAGTCTAGCTATAGGAAAAATTGAACAAGAGGAAGGTTACAGAGTAGCTAGACTTGGAATGAGGGAAACCTTATAATAGAGCAAATGAGTATTCAAAAATAAAGGGACCCTAGTAATTAACATGGAGAATCAAATATCCACATGGGAAAAGAAGAATGTGCATAATTTAGCTAAATAGATAAGTGCATGGGATAACAGTCAATTTGAACTAGATATCGGCACTATTAGATTGGTTTTGAAACACATCACCATTTAGGATGTATTTATAATTTGAGCGCTATCATAGCATTAATGTATGTCCATTGATCAAAAATTTCCAAAACTGGAACTTCACGTAGTTGGTTGATGCAACTTCAAAAGGAAAATTGTGACCAATCCCAAGAGAAAAAATTCATCTAAGTCATTGATCTACGTCATTCAACGGTGTTGATCAAATTTGGGTGATGGAGTAGGAATCTACTGGTAAATTCTTTTTTTCTTATGTTTATCCATACACACATAAATGCATTTCTCCGCCAGGTATGGAGCCAACGATGACAAAAACCCTGTTTTTTTCTTTGTATCAGTCACTGTGACAACTAAATCTTTGAAGAACCTCAAACCCCTTTCTATATTGGGAAAGAAATCAGGCCTCAAGGATTTACCCACATTCGACCATTGTATCCTAATTTCTAAATTTACTCATGTTTCTCAGAATAGTACCGTAAACCACAAAAAGATGGAACTGGATAAAACATTAATATTTTCCATAAATGGTGAAGGATAAAATGGGGGTGTAAATAATCTTCATATCAAAATATCTTCTCTCAAAGTGCAGGTACACTTCTCATATGTCACGAAAGAGGTGCACTGTTTAGAGATCCTGGTAACTGATTTGTTGTACAAGGCTAATGCGTTTGGAATTGGAAGTTAAATCAAAATAGAAACCCCTGATTCGAGGCATAAATATATCTTTCATATTTGCTTCATTTAATTAATGAAACCTATAGAAAATACTACCCTCAAATGTTAATGGGAAGGTTGTATCGAAATAGCAGTAAAGCAATATGAAATTTTAAGCTAATGGCAAATATCAAATGAAAGCAGAAAAGTATGGTAAGAAAATGTTCGACGACTTCACTCAAAGCTTCAATCACTAAAAAACATCAAGAAAAAATATTTTTTGGAAATTTACAAAGTCAGTACTTTGAAGACTTCATCGACACATTGAAATATAAGACTTACAAGAGATTAATTCAACAAAGGTAAAAGTTTGAGTGGCATCATCAAATTGTGCAATCATGGATTACTATCATTATAAATAATAAAAGTGACCTATGTGGTTTGATGTCATTGAGATAGAACCATATGTCATGTAGATATAGCCTTGTCTCTTACTGAATAGCTACTCAATTGACTTCCGTTACATTTAAATGGTCAATTTCATAAACTATGTTAATTTTCCATGGATTAGAGCTTGAAACTAATTAGGTATCAATATTTTCTAAAGTCATTATAGAAAAAATATTTATGAATTAGAATTAGAATCGTATGTTGACGACAACCTCTTCTGATGATATCAATGTTCCACCTGTTATATTTTTATCATTTAATCAATATGATCTAGGATCTTATATGAGAGAATAACATGCACAAAAATAATCACAAGAGATAAGAGACACAAATATTTTTCCTCGAGGAAACCATAAAGGAGAAAACCTCGCAACTTCCTCAGAGATAGAATGATCACCAATAGCAAAAGTAAAACCAAAAATTACAAAGATGATCTCCGACAGTTGTTCTCTCTCTCACTTGTGCGAGCTACTCCTCTTTTACTCATGCGCTATTGTTAAGTGAGTGTGTGTTTCAAATAGAGAGTCTCACTCACTATTTATACTTAATTTCCACTTGACAATTACTCTACAGGGATGACTTCTCTAGGAGATTCTAATAACCCTAATATGACTCAACTATGGGGTCTATTGCCTCGAATTACAATTGAGGTTTAACCTCAATGAATTTACATGACTTAATTATATTAATGACTCTCTCAATCGGAGGAACAAACATCTCCATCAGGGTACAATGAAATACAATAAGAAATATACAAGTGAATACATTCTGAACTTACAAATACATCAACACTCTTTCTTAACTAGGAAGGTATTATTTTGACACAGTTCATCAACACAAGTGTTCGTCACTACATCATCATCAAATTTGGATCATCATCATCATCGCTGCTGCTATCTCGAGAAAATGGTGCTATCTCTCAAATCTACTTGTCATAGGAAGTTCTATAGAGCCATCCCTTTTTAATCCTGCATGTAGGCCTAGCCTCCATGTAGGTCTCCATCATCTCTGTGAGCAAGACATTAAGTAGGTACA
Organism: Pseudotsuga menziesii; assembly: GCA_001517045.1. NCBI lineage: Eukaryota > Viridiplantae > Streptophyta > Pinopsida > Pinales > Pinaceae > Pseudotsuga > Pseudotsuga menziesii. The sequence continues at coordinate 482,257 of LPNX010780615.1, read as the reverse complement.
TCCTAGGACTTATTATATTCCTCTTGCAAAATGTGCAAGATCTCCTAGGACTGATTATATGCCACTGCAAAACCTGAAGAAGCATCCCAAGACTGATTACATGCCTTGAAATACCTGTGTACCCTACTATTAACTCATCATATTCATCTCATCGTCATACGGAGCACATCCCAGATACACATAAAAAATCACTCACCTTCACCAGCATGGTAGGAAAAACCTACTACCATCCAGGAAAAGACTTCCAGCACTTACATCCAACAACATGGTAGGACACACCTACTACCATCCAGGAAAGGCTCCCAACACTTACATCCACCGAAATGGTAGGAAATACCTACTACCATTCAGGGAAAAGGTTCTACACTTACATCCACCAGCATGGTAGGACACACCTACTACTATATGGGGAAAGGATATGCACTTACATCCATCGGCATGGTAGGACACACCTATTACCATTCGGGGAAAGGCTCTGCTCTTACATCCATCGGCATGGTAGGACACACCTAGTACCATTCGGGGAAAGGATCTGCACTTACATCCACCAGCATGGTAGGACACACCTACTACCATCTGGGGAAAGGCTCTGCACTTACATCCAACCATGAGAGGCCCAACCTGCCACCATGTCGAAAAGGCTCATGTCTATTTGTGTCTTCCAGACTCATCACTTCCCTTTGGAGGGAACCTTGAGCTGAAGAACACCAAAATTCTCTCTGAAGTACTCAAACTTCACTCTGGCTAATGGCTTGGTCAATATATCGTATATCTGCTCATCCGTAGCAACATACTGGAGCTTCACTGCTCCTCTCTACACCATATCCTTGATATAGTGATACTTGATCTCAATATGTTTCGACTTGGCATGGAACACCGAGTTCTTTGACAATTTCACACAACTTTGGTTGTCTCAATATATACAAGTAGTATCCAACTGAATATCAAACAAATCAGACAGTAGCTTCCTTAGCCAAACTACCTCACAACTAGCTGAACAAGCCAAAACATACTTTGCTTCAGCTATACTCAATGCCACATGGGACTGCTTCCTGCTAAACCAAGAAATAACACCTAATCCCACACTAAAGAAGCAACCCAAAGTGCTCTTCCTATCAATGGAACTACTAGCCCAATCCGAATCCACATAACCCTCCAGGTTAATCTTTTGATTCACCTCATACATGAGCCCATGATTAGGTGTACCCTTTAGGTACCTCAGAATTTGCTCTGCATCAATCAGGTGAACATGTCTTCGATCCGTCAAGAACTGGCTCAATGTGTTCACAACAAATAAAATGTATGGTCTTGTATTCGTCAGGTACATCAAGGACCCAATCATCTGACGATACATCATGGCATCAACTGACTATGATGAAGCATCACTTAATAGCTTCAGGTTCAATGCCATAGGTGTGGCCATGGCCTTGCAGTCCATCATCCCAAACCTCTTCAGGATTTCCACTGCATAATTTTCTTGTCCAAGGAAGATTCCATCTGCAATCTGCCACACCTCCATGCCTAGAAAGTAGTGCATCATACCCAAGTCCTTCATCTTGAACTTGGCATCAAGCTTCCTCTTTGTGTCAGTAATCAACCCATCCTCAGCTGTCACAAACAGGTCTTCTACATACAATAGGAGTATCACTGGGTTCCCTTCCTCAACCTTGCAGTAAAGTTTGGAATCTGATTTACTCTTGGTAAATCCCAAACTAGTCAGGAACATGTCAATCCTGCCATACCAAGTCCTGGGTGCCAATTTCAACCATACAGGGCCTTCTTCAATTTTCCCACATGAGTCTCCCTATCACGTGTCTCAAATCTGAGTGGCTGCTCCACATACACTTCCTTTTCCACTACACCATTCAAGAACACGGTCTTGACATCGATCTGGTTTATCTTCCATTTCATCACTGCAGCCAGATAAAGTATTCATCTAATGGAAGTGTATCTGGATATAGGTAAAAATGTTTCTTCATAATCTGTCCCTTCCTTTTGGGAGAAGCCACGTGCCACAAATATCGCTTTATATTTCTCTATGATGCCATTTGCAGCATGCTTGATCTTGTAGATCCACTTGGAAGTCACAACAGACTTCCCTTTTGGTCTCAGGACCACATCCTAGACATCATTCATCATGATCGACTGGTACTCCTCAATCATCACATCCTTTCATTCTTTCTTTTCTTCCACTTCTTCATAGTTTGAAGGTTCTTTATCAATGATGTCACATAGTAGGGCTACATAACTAGAGTAGGACCTAGTTCTCTTCCTTTCTTTGTGCATTTCTTCTAGAGCACCATATATTTCTCTGCACGTTCGATAGCCTCATGTACCCACGTTGGTTTCCTCTTGTAATAATTATTCTCATGGGGTGCATCTATAGGTTCCTGAGGGTCTTCCATTTCTCGATCTTCATCTAGAGTTGCTTCATTCATTATTGTATCTCAGATCCTAGGTACTTCTGTTTCTTCAAGGTCTTCAACAGGTCTCTTTCTTGATTTGTTGTAAGCTAAGTCTTTGTCAAATGTCATGTCCCTACTGATGTCGATCTTCTTGAATCCTAGGAAATATATTCTATAAGCCTTTGAGCTTTCACTATATCCCACAAATATACCCTTCTTTCCTAAAGGATCTAACTTTGTTCTCTTTTCTTTCAGAATGTGGATGTACACCGGTATCCAAATATTCAAAGATGGTTGAATTCTAGTTTCTTTCTAGAGAAGACTTCTTCTAGTGTCTTGTTCTCAAGTACTCTATGTGGAGTACAATTTTGTACATACACAGTTGTCCTAGTAGCTTGTGCCTTGTTACGGAGAGAAATTACTATGGCTTTGGGTACCACAACAGACAACTTTGACTCCAGAAATCAATCTTTCCCAATATGTGTTGGGATATAGGGAAGACCCGGGTTTTATACCTTTAACTTTGCACCAACAAAAGACCCACAGAGTTGGCCCTTTCGTCAACAACCTGCGAACAGGTTGCAGTCTCACCTGAAACTGTTATGGGGTGCCGCAGAACCAGATTTCTACAAGCAAAAGAGGGATAAGAGATGCCACCAGTATGGAAGGTCTTCTACACAAACCACTACGAGTACATGTCCTACTATGTGAATAGAGGTGTCGAGGTCGAACATAGTAGTCCATCGTTTGATTACCGGTCATTGATGTATACCGTTAATAGACGCGATATTACCCACTGATAATGATAATTGGAATCAAGGTACTAGAGTGCAAACTAACAAGTGTGAATAGATGTGTTGAGGTCAAACACTTGAGAGAATCCATCGATCAGGGAACCTTGATGTATTCCCAAGAAACTGTCGATGGCAAGAGAACCTACCACTGATGACTGCAAGTCTCAAGGCACTCAAAAGGACTCTAGATTCCAATCCCAGAATAAATGATCTGAAGTCGATGGGATGAAATCCGTTGGAAGGAGGGCATTAAGGCACCCCCCATCATCCAACATGAGGTACTCAGCAAAGCTATCTAATGTGGAAGGACTCGATCATAAAGTGCACGAACCAGTAACTGTACTGGGAATGGGCGACATGCAAAGTCAAGATAACTGAGGAATGGCCGACACAGGTTTCAAATTCCTTCGAACAAGAGCATAACAACTTATGGTGACTGAATTAAGGCAGCATAGACTCGATATACAAACTAGGACATCTCTGTGACATAGGAGGCATCAACAGAGGCTCCATAGCGACTGGAAGCTTAACCAGTCGGTGGAGATAAACTCAGATAAACGAGTACAGATCCTAAGTCAAACTATAAACCAACCAATGGATGTGATATACAGTGCTCTATTCGAAGGCGACGCGACTTGACAGCTGCCAAAGATAACATCTTTCCTTGTTCGGATTTTTGGTTTTTTGATTTTTTTTGGACTTTTTCAGTTATTTGAAAAGCTTGAAAAAAGAATAAACTAGCTTTATAGTTACAAACTAGGAGGAGACGAGTGTCATAAGGGCAAACAAACTAGTTCCAAGCAGTGGAACATACCTATGCTCAATGCAAGGATACATGTGTAGGATATCGACACTCGGGGGAAAATCCCCTCCCGGTAAAAAGGGAAATCAAGCTGCGAAGGATATATAAAATGGCTTTGCATGGCTAGACATGAGACAATCTCGGGCTATATGGCTGAAACACAATGTCAGGGGAGCCGGCATAAAGCTCAATAAGGTAGGAAAATCTCATGATAATGCATTCACAACTTGACATACGGGGAGTCCGGAGAGAAACAGGCCAGCATAAGATCAAGAGGAGTATGAGGCTCTTGCAAAATGTCATGGCAGTACTATACAACGAACTCCCACACCCTAAAGGAGAAAACGTCAGCATGGGCACCAAATGCAAAGGGGAGATAACTAGGGTACTGATGTAAGGTGAAGCTCTACCACTCACATCATGCCACTTCTAACAGCAGCATGAAGGTTTCTTGATACCATGGAATGGGTTCGTACCTAAGGTTAAGATGGAATGTTCATAAGGCAATGCATAAGTGCAAGCGGATGTGATATCCTAACCTATATGCTATTTCAGACATAATACCTGTGATAGGAATGAACGGGTCGAAACCTCGAAGAGAGTGTACAAAAACTGGACCCTACCTGACAATCATATTAGTCCAAAACATCCTGAAATAGTCAATAAAGAATCAAAACTATAGGATATAGGGAGGAATGATCATGACAACAGCACCCAAAGGAAATAATGCAGTGAACAATAGGACATAAAAAGGAAGATACGGTGTAGACCCAAAGTTCATGCATCCACTACCACCCCATGAGGGTGACCACTGGTGTAAAGAACGAGCAAAGGGAATAAAAATCCTCCACAAATGGAGTAGAGGATGGAATATGACCATTCCCAAATCTATGAGCATGGTAAGGGGCTGTGATGCCCCTAAGTCTAACACCAGGGTCCGTACTAGGACCAATATGGGTGTTAGGATACCAGGCATGCCGAAAATAAAAGGACCTGAACTCAAGAGAGCATAAATATACTCAAGTAACCACGATCCCAAAGGCCAACTAGCACACAAAGAGCACACTCCTAAGAAAATCTACAGCCAAAATATAAGCAAACCAAGGAGAGGATATGTGAGCTCCCGAATACAGTAGGTATGTCTCGCCTAGGAGAGGCTCGAAACTCCCATACACTACAAGCAAAGGTACGTGGCCAATTATAGTGGCCCTCAGCTTCAACGCATATAGCGACTGTGCTGTCCGACCTCTACCTGGTCAGGACACCTGCAGAATAACCTCTACAAGTACCCCCTCGATATCCTAGGTAAGGTCACTAAGGTCACCTCAATATAATCAAAGCTCAAGCGGACAGTCACAGGCGGGATTGACCATATGGGCAGGGTAGCAAAGCCCGAAACTCTCGAAAGAGCCCCCAGATACGAATACAATCTTGGAAATATCTCCGGTGCTACTCAGTTATGACTAGGGGTCATCCCAATCAATAACTGCTCACACTACCTCGTGCTTAAATCCCGTTTGAGAGGAGGATCCTGAGAACGATGATTATACCAAGGATTTCACACACTCCCTGGACAGACACCTAGATGTTGTTGTTTAGTGATCTTGGAGAATTGACTTACAATGAACTATTCCAAGATCCTAAAACCTAAGCTTGTTGGTGCACCCTATAAAAGAAAAGAGTGTAATTCATTTTAATTAGCGTTGATTTTAATTGGCTGTAATTACTCAAAGGGAAATGGCCATGCAACTAGTGATATGAATACTCAGCAGTGAAATAAAAGTGCACACCATAACAAACAATGCTAAGTGCAATATTTGTCAAATGAAAAATAGGGTATGCCACTACATGAGATGCATAAATATATATTCCTTTCCGAATGCCAATGCAATCCTTCCTATATGAAAGCCTAAACACAACTCTCATCCAAGCAATCCAATGCAAGTACCTCCTCAAATCCATATCTAAGATGCAACTAAGAGTGCAACTACTTTGTATTTTTCAATATAAAAGAATGAAAAATGTAAAAAAAGTCATCTAAAACTCTTAGTCTCTACAGCAAGTATAAAATACAAGCCCAACAAGATACCGAGACAAAAAGAGTAATGCACTAATGGAAAAACAAAAAGGATAAATGAATAAAACTACTTTCAAAGAAAAATCAATGAAAAGGTGGTCTCTGGTCACAAAAGAAGCATCCAACAGATAACATCAGACCCAAGGAAGACCCAACCACACTCACAACCCACCCAGCAACTTCCCACAACATCAAACTCACCAAAAGGGAGGATGTACATGACTGTATAAAGAACAGCTGTGTATGTATGCA
>LPNX010780615.1:459738-475662 GCA_001517045.1 Pseudotsuga menziesii | reverse complement strand
GGAGAGAAATTCCTATGGCTTGGGGTACCACAATAGACAACTTTGACTCCAGAAATCAATCTTTCCCAATATGCAATAGAAATAAAATGTCTAACACTAAACGATCAGACCTCGTACCTTATTCCGGATGGTTGAAGTAGATCCCCGTTGAGCTTTCCAATATTCAGCTTGAATTGATATAATACTTCCTCAACAACAAGTAAACAATACAAGCATACTATATATCATGGTGTTAGATCTATTCTAGCATATATAATCAATAATGTAAAAGCATTTGACATATTCCAATGGATACAATATTCAATCAAATACACATCATTGGACAGGAAAAGATAGTTCTTATTAATATAAATCAGAGATTACAAGATAGATACAACCTCTGACGGCACGTCTACAAACCGGAGAAACTGAATCCCCCACTTGGGCCTCCACCACCTCAATCCTCCATCTCACGATAGCAAGTTCACTAGAAAAAGGAAAGCTTGGGAAGAACACAAAAGTGCTCCAAAGGGACAAAGGGATGCAGACTGAAGCATAAATTCCGGCAACAATGGACTATAGTTTCATTGCTTTCAATCTCTCTATGTATATTCAATGTACCAAGGGGTTCCTCATATAGCTTCACAAGGGATAATGAAGGGTCAAATCCGATCCATCTCAAGGCATATGGAAGGCCAGGAGTCGAATGAGTCGGATCCATGTCAAGGAAAACTCCAAAAGGATTTGGACTATGCACACATCTCGATGTACACGGTTATAGGAGTCAAACCCACGTATGTACGCGGTTATCAGGTAAAAAGATGCATATATCATTTTTTATATAGTTTTAGGGATGATCAAGGAAACATCAAAGGATAAAATATGGTCCATGGGGTCTAAAGAGTCTGTAGCGGGACAGGGGAATGCCATACAAAGTGTGATTCACCTGGAGTGGTGAAATCCGCTATAACATGCCTATAGATGTAGGAGAAGGGAAACACACTTTGGCATTGTGTGGAAACATCTCTCAAATTTTAAGGAATATCATGGTGGATAGGTGCACGTCAAGTACATAGCATGGGGGAGGGAGGACGTCTCTAAAGAAAAAAATAATTCCAACAATAACAATTCATCCCATTTAAATTGAATAACAATTCATCATTGTGTAAATGTAAATTCTAATTAGTGAACAATACAAACATGATTTATAAATTACCATTGTATTTGACATTATCATATTTCACATTGAATCAATGATATATGCACATCAAAATTTTATAACCTAACAAAATGAAATACTTTTTTGTGTTTTACTTCTAAAAAGGGCAGCATCCAAACGTCCCACTTTTAGGGAGGGGGCATCCACATGCCTCCTTTTTTGTGTGGAAAAACATTTCACCAAGCACCCGAAAGAGTCTTAGGAGTGGAGCAAGGGGGGCACATTCCATTGTAACATTCAATAATATATGTTGTTTTTCCTATTCTAGAAACCCATCAGTTTTTGTTCCAACTTTAAGTTATTTCCATTTCTAACATAATTTGTCTTTTATAAACAAGCATTTCATCGGAAGAATTAATTTTCCTTTCCATTTATCCATGGTAAAATATTGGGCATTAAGGTCCACCTAGGAAATACAATTCATCCCAACTCTCTAACCCAGGCTAGTAACTTGCCAGCCTTATATAAATATCTCCAAACAGCAGCTTGGTCACATGTACAAACCGTACCCTCTCCAAAATAAACATTTCACCAAGAACCCAAAAGAGTCCTAGGAGTGGAGCAAGGGGAGCACATTCTAGTGCAGCATTCAATAATATATGTTTTTTTTCCTATTCTATAAACCCTTCATTTTTTGTTCTAACCTTAAATTATTTCCATTTCTAACATATTTTTTTCTTTTATAAACAAGCATTTCATTGGAAGAATTAATTTTCCTTTCCATTTATCCATTGTAAAAGTTTGGGCATTAAGGTCCACCTAGGAAATACAATTCATCCCACTCTCTAACCCGGGCTAGTAACTTTCCAACCATATATAAATATCTGCAAACAACAGCTTGGTCACATGTACAAACCCTACCCACCTCCAAAATGAACATGTGGTCTCCAAGGAGAAAACACATGTTTTTAACCATTAGGCCCACTCATACTGATTTTGATTTCTATTAATGCAAATGTAAGCCCATATTTACATGCAATATCATAAGCGATTACAAACATAAAACCCTTCCTATCTACTTAAATCCCATTGGTCCAAGTTTAGTATTCTTTTTAATTTCTAATTGACCAAGATGTGCAAATCATTAATACTTTTGCACTTTAAATGAAGAGGGGTTTTCATTGAAACTTGTTAACCCCTAGATTGCCTATGAAACTAGAGGGTTAAAACTTAAGATCCATCTAGATTCCATCATGTTGGTTCCATTCATAGCTACACATACATACCTTCATAGTGATCAAGCCATGTTACAGAGTCAGTTTCATCAAAGTCTAAGGAACTACTATTTTTTGCAGTTCTCCTATTTTCTAGGAGCTAGAGTTTGGAAGATAGCATGATAGAGATAATTATATATAATTGGGCCTTGTGAGGTTACAAGTTGATTTTCAACAATATGCAGGCAGTTTCAAGGAACTGTTATTTTTAGCATCTTGGTTTTCAGGGCGTGCATGCTGATTCTGAGCATATATTGGGTTCCTTGCGGAAATATAGTTCTAATGAGATTGTTTTCTTTGACATGTGAGACGTTTCTATGTTTATCAATGTCTATCTTTAGATAGTATATATTTGGCAACAATCTCATAGCAGTTCCCTTCATTTTCTATCTTTCCTACTTTTTAGGAGGTAGACTACTATTTCTAGCATGTCTATATTTAGCAAAGTCATAAGAATCGTGATTTTATGATTTAAATCTGAATCAACGACTATCTGATCCGATTCAAATCTTTCCACATTTTAACTCAGGTTGACAGAGTTTGACTTAGTAAATTCGATTCAATCTCACGATTAAACTTTAGTTCGTGATTTAAATCACAATTTGGGGAAGTATGCACACAGGAAAAGGTTATTAGACCAAATTTGTACTGGTTTTCTCATTCTGGACCTGTTGGAGGTGTTTTCTGCATGCTCGATATTATTTCTTCTTGTTGGTGTGAAGGGACACTGACCAAATCATCCAAAAAGAGGCTATCTGGGCAGGGCTTAACTCAACCAGACTTTGTTATCAACATTTTCTTCATATTTTACATAGCAAAACAGAGTTATAGAGGTTTTACACAGGGTTTACTAAACAATAGGGGGTTTTGGTCATCTTCTTTAGCCTTAAGGTAACCCTACAGCCTGTCTCATCAGGCATTGGCTACTGGTTTTAATTTTAGTAATTTTATTGGGCTTAATTGGATTTTTCAAATTTTTTTTTAAAGATAACTTGTCAATTGAGTAGTAACTCCCCTGAATTTTTTTACTGGAAAAGAAGAAAAGCTCACTCCTGGGCACTTTAACTGCTGAGTTTCCACCCTTTTTCAATAGCGTTCCAGCATGTGCACAGAGTACTCATCGTAGTGGAAGTTTCCATTTTATTAATGGAGCTACTCATATAGAAGTAGGATACTATGAGCCTGCTCATGATGCACATACAGAGTGATTTTGGAAAAACTTATTCATTTTGGATGTATAATGTATTATGGGACTTTTCATGCATTGTTTATATTTAGACAATCGTAGCCTTGCAGTTTTAATTGTAATAGTTGAACATTATTTTTATATATATGTTTAGTGTTTTTATCATTCTGTGAGTATATACACCACTTGTGGGAATTTTCAAAAATGTCTAAGCTGGTAGATCTGATTTGTGACCTTTCAAAGCTAGGAATAAAGGTGTTGGTGTGATAAGAAAGAGAATTTAATTAATGTATAACTAAATACCACAAGGGTAGGCCAAAGGGACTAAGATAGCACATTCAACGTTGATACAAAGTGGGATTTCTAGGCACACTTACTGCCCCTTAACAAAAGAGTTAGTAGTATTATCCACAAAGGATATCGTAACTATGGTGAATACATTTTCCTTACTTGCCACAAACCCATAATGCTAACTAAGATTCTCAACACTTTCAAACAATACAAAAAATGGGAAACTTCAATCTACTCACAAATAAATAGGAACAAAGCAAGTTATCTATCCATAACACTGACATTCTTGGAGCAGAAAGGAAAGCATTTCAATAGGCACAGAGTATTTTTGGGTTCATAAATAAAACACTTCATTATGAGCAGATTATCTCGTACTCCCTCCATTATGGGAAAAAGAAGGATTGTCAAAACTAGATTCCACACTGGCATGTGAAGTGTAGGGGCTGTATACATATGGACAAGTATGTTGTATGGAAGAGGTCACAAATCCACCACCCTTCTTTATATCAGGTCCTATTTCAACACTTCCATCATATGTGTGTTCCAAGCCTTCAACTAACCATGACATATAACTGTCTCTAAGACCCAGTGGTTGACTGGACTGCCTTGGAATCCCAGACCCACTCTTTTCTAAAGATTCCTTCCTTATCTCGGGTCCTATTCCATCGTTCCCTCTTTCTAGATGTTGCAAGGCTCCAGTATTGTCTGTAAGACCCAGTAATTAAGTGGAATTCCTTGGAATCCCATACCCACTCTTGGCACCAAAAGAATCACCAATATATGTTGCTTATGTTAGCCTGATGGGACAACTCATCCATTTAAAGGTTGTGGGATCATTTCCCGGGGAGTTTTATTGGGTTACCGGTTGCTCTTGTGACTAGTGGTTGGCACCATCCTCCATTCAGAAATTCTGTGGATGAGGAGGGAAACCCATGAAGTGTTTATTTAGGAAAATAATATATATGGTTTATGAAAACATAGAAAAATAATTTCATATTTATGAATATCTAAAATATATATACATATAGATATAGTTATGTGGACAAAATTCACATCAAGGACAATTGGAAGTAAGCAGAAAACAAAATAATTTTTATAAAGAAGGGATTGCAAATAAGTTCTTATTTATTCCTTAAAGAGAGCCACTTTGTTCCCTTATTTTTAAGAGATGGAAATCATGGAAATCAGTTTAAATTTTAAATTTTTAGATATTAGGTTAGACAGATAAATTAATATTTCCCACCTTAACAAGCTTCTCAGTCATATTCAAAATATACTATGGTTGTAGAAACTATTGGTAAAGAGAATTTATCCATTAATTATATCAGTAATTTATAAATCTCGATTGCAAAAAAACAAAACCTCATATCGATATCACCAAAATAAGGGGAGTAGGCATGAGAAAGAAGGATCCAAACCTGAAAATTCAAATATTGATCATCTGGAATTTTTTTCGTGAACAAATGTAAGCCCCATCGGTTAGGCTCACAAATGAGATACAACTTCCTATCTAGCTCTGGGGGCTTGAAGACCAATTTTTTGTTGCATGCATTGACCTGCAACTTATTGAACTGAGAGATCCGTAATTAGAAAAAAGAAGAAGCAGATAAAATCTAACATTCTCCATCAAGCCAACTAAAAATTTAAATACAGAGTAGCTTCAGCAAAGCTTGTTATTTCCTACAAATTGGCCATCAAAAAGTAGAAAACCACACAAAATTGCATTCCTATACTTGAGCCCAAATGTAAAATATTAGAATACATGACCTTCAAAGCTAATATTGTATATATATAACATCCAAGTCAAAACTCATTATACAAAAACTAATAGTTGTTGGACCAAGCAATTTGTTTAACTTCATTTATAGACTTTAGAGATTGATGATTTGACATATTGCCATTACTTCATTGACTATATCACGTTATAATATATATAGCATTTAAAAATTATGATCTATCATAAATTTGAATTCTCATTGATGATGACTTGAGGCCCAATTACCTACATAAATATGTTCGAACACTTCTTGAAGGGAGAATATTTTACTATAATGAAGATTCAAAATAAATGGTAAACTAATTTTTCACCTCTCTCTCAACTTATAGTTCACAAGGATTAGTGAATAAGTATTTTTTAACTGGCATCTTATTTGGTTGGACGACTTTATATTTTACATCTTTTATTCCCTCCCTCTAGGTCAATATCTTTAGGAACCAATACATAAATAGTTCAAATTTCAAGCTAAGTTCGTAATGACAATTACAAGTTTCTTTTGGGTAGAAAAGGTCCTTATATTAATGGTAAGTTACAACCCTAATACAGTATAGATACAAAACCCCAGTACAGATATTCTAGAAGGGGTTATGTAGACTAGAGTCTGAGCATATAGTTCCCACAATAGAATATTAAGCAGACAAAATGTGTTTGAATAGATACAGTGTTTTCCATACAAATATAAACACTATGCATATCAATAATGCTAGGAATAGCTAGACAAATCATTTACAAATGGTAACTTTCTTGCCCTGGAGACTCAAGATATCTAGTCTCCCCTTGTAGACTGGCTGGTGGCATATCCTTTGTTAGGCATGCAACAATGTCCATCTTCTGGTTACAAAGTTGGTATCATACGACATAGTTGATTGACTCTATCATTTTCCAAGTCCTTGACCCAACTCAACAATCATTAGCAGTCTTCTATATGTTTTCCCACAACTCCTCCCTCTATGATTTCTGGAGACAATCCCCTTGAGGTTTGAATTTATCTCACTCTTCCCTACAGCTGCCTATCTCTCTCTCTCTAAGGTATGTCAATTGTTTCATTAGTGACTTTTCTCCTAAGATACAAAGTATGGTCATAATATATATCTGAGTATATAAAGGAAGGTCTAAACCACATTGTTTTCTTCTTTTTTTCCATTTATAATTGTATTGCATGTGCTTGATTGATTTTGTTGTACATATATGGGACTCTGCATCCAATAGACATGTATTGTTACTAATATTTCATCTCATTTCATTTCCATTTATCTAGTGGATAAGAGTACATAGATTTAATGCCCATTCTTCTTGATGTGAAATGTGAAATCTACTAGTTCAAATTTTGGTCCATTCACATATAAGCTAAGTAATATTAATAATCCTCTTAAGTTTGACATCTCACCTTATGATATGTGATTACTAGTACATGTTTTACATAGGTGTTGGTTCGCCTTGGCTAAGTAATAGTACATTTTTTACATAGGTGTTGGTTATTCTAGAGCTGTTAGAAAGAATAGTAAATTTCAACCTGTTTTATTCTTGGGACAACAATAGAGTAAATACAGTCAACAATAATCTTTAGAAGATGTTTTAAGCAAGAAGAATGGTACAGCCTAAAAGAATATTTGCATTGTTACAACAACATTTTTTCTCACACTTGATTTTCTATCTTTTGGTTTCAAAACATGGAAAATGCATAAACTAGAGATAAATCATCCCATCCATATCATGGGTAACTATGGTGGAACCCTAAGGACATCATTTAAGTATCATTTTTATGCCGTTCATTTTAAGTGGGTTTGCAAAGTGATCTTCATTAAATGGCTCTGAGCTTTGTTGCCTCCATACATTGGTAGTTTCCAGCACAATGATTAGGGGATAAGCAAAAAACCAGTAAATTCATTTTAAGTGGTTTTTTTATACCATCCACTCAAGTGGGATTATAGAGTGAGCTTCATCAAATGGATCTGAGCTTTGTTGCCTCTGTACATTGGTGATTTCTAGCACAGTGTTCTTTCATTAAGGATGTATGCACCATATTTTACATGATCAAACTTCTAGCAAAAATCTAGCAATCTTCCCATAGGGAATCCACTAAAATCGTACATGTTTTTCTTTGAAAAAGATGGTGTTTAAAACTTAAATAGACCTCCACCATCAAGCTTAATCTGTGATTCCATTACATGCATATTTTGATCAGTATTTTGGGAAGAGGCCTCATATTGTATTCATTTTCTAGTATGAGCATGGATTAGAGATGGATTTTCTTATAAGCTACTGTATTTTCCTGCTTATAATATAACAACGTGGCATTCATGCCCATTCCTATGTTCATGGTGTTATAAATGTTCTTACTTTTTGTTCCTTGCATGCAGTTTTGTAGTCATTTGAGTGTTGCTATGTTATGTACTCTTGTGAGGAGATATATGGTTAATGGATTGCAATTATTATGACATGTACAATCATAACATAGTGATGTGCTAATCATATTTCTCTTAATTTTAGGCTCTCTACAACACCTCCAACAAGAATACTGCTTCAAATCCCAACTTATTACGATTCATGACATCCCAATCAGGATATCCTAATCATGAGCTCACTCAACCTTGCATATATTATTTCTCTTTCCTGGAGAATCTTTTTTTTGGCTCTAAACTCTCTTGTATTTATTCTAAACCCCAAGTTGTTATATTGAGGCTCTGGTGATGGAGATATTTTCCCATCCTCTGATTCAACAATAAAATTTACAGTATGAAGTCTCTGATTGATAAGAGAGAGCTTAATACTTAGTTCCTGCACTAACAATTATACCCAACCTCAACACTTCCCCTGGAATTGTCTTCCAAACCCAATAGTATTCACCACTCAAGGTTATCTCTTCTTTGATACAACATGATGTAGGTATTGGATTGTGAATCAAAGTACACAACTAAAACCAACCAACAACTAAATTTCAAACAATAGAATATAGAACAGCTAACTATGTTATCTTTTATTCAAATATTGGCCAAATATCATGAGCCAATATTTCAATATGAAATCAGATCCTTATAAGGTCTCTAGGATTTATCCAATAATAAAACCTACTTCTACAGAGAAGAAAATGCCTAATCATTGTCACCATATTTATATTTTTTTCTTAGCTTTAGGGTGTGAATTTATTTTTGGGAGTTCAAACCATGTCAACCTCTAGTTTTAAATAGGTAATTCATTATGTCAATTGAAATAAATTTTTTGGTATGAACAAGGATATTAGAACTTTTAGTTTTGGAATATGGTCATGGGAATATACAACTTTCTAAATCTACCTAGGGTGCAAAGAAACCATTTAGTGCAATGGGAATTAACATCTTCTCTTCAATATTCATACCGATAAAAAATAATTGATCTGTTGGATATGTGTCATAAGGTATCTCACCACTATGCTTATGAAGTCACTCATGCATGTATTGGTGAGGTTGTTCAGCCTGCTGCAACATGCCAAGCCTGTTTAGACTTAATGGATGTTTTATGTGCTCCTTTTCATCCTCTTTGAGGATGATACTATGAATTCAAATGTGTTGCAGTATGATTGATGTGCTAGAGTGCTGGTTAATGTTGCCTCTCCACATTTGAAAGGAGATTTTATTTTCTTAATGTATGACTGTCGTAACAGACTGTCATTTATTGTAGCAATGGGACTGAAATTTCATCCTCCTTTCTAGACTATTTTGATTAATACCTTGAGTTATGTATTTGTCTCACTCTGCCCTACAACTACCTATTTATCTATCTCTCAGGTATGTCCATTATTTTGTTAGTGACTTGTCTCCTAAAAGACAAAGTGTGATTGTAATATATATCTGAGTATAGAAATTAAGGAAGGTCTAAACCAATTTTTTTTCTTCTTTTTTTCCATTTATAATTTTAGTGCATGTGCTTGACTAATTTTGTTGTACATTTATGGGACTCTGCATCCAATACATAGGTAGAGTAAATTACTACTTTCATGTTTTCAATTTCTTTTTATTTTGTTTAAACAGTAGCATTCCAAGTGGGCATTTTGGACAAAGTTGAACAGTTGTGGGAGATTTGCTAGTTCTCTTTCAAGGTATAAATTATAGTGGGATTATCATAGTCTATCTTTAACTTTTATTTTATTTGATTTATATATCAATCTAAACATGGTTTATTGCCTTGATTGTAGGTTAGTTGTTGTTTAAGTCACTTCTAAATAAAATGCTCACATAAGTATTCATACTTCTTATCAGGAAGCAAACTCGAAGGCATTGTTTCTAATATTTCATCTCATTTCATTTCCATTTATCTAGTGGCTAAGAGTACTTAGAGTTGATTCCCATTCTTCTTGATGTGAAATGGAATTAGTTGTATATTTCCTTTTACTATTCTATATACATTTTGGGTGATGAGTTGCTCAATTTGCTCATCCTTCGCTTCTATATAAAATGAAATTATCCTTTCCATGAAATCATCCCATTATCTTCAAGTTACTTATGAATTTTTAGTCAAATTCAGATATCTTGGCATGAGTCTAGATGACTCAGGAGATAGTTTAACATTGGATGCATGCTTGTCATTCCTATAAATTTCTAGTATTTTTTCATTTTACATCATTCAATCATACAAAATAATGATTATCAAGTTACTATAGATACATAATGTCTTACCTTGTAATAGTCCTTAAAGTCTTTCAAATGCATTTATTAAGTGCAAGAAGGACTTGAAGGACTATTACATGGTAAGCCATTATGGATCTATAGTAACTTGATAATCATTATTTTGTATGCTTGAATGATGTGAAATTTTTTTGAATATCATCATTATCAAGCAATAACAACTTCTTAAAGGTGTCTAGCTATATGGTAGAGCACCTACCTAATTATAGGCACAAGGTTGGTGGTTCAATTCCTCCGTTCCCTATCATAAATTTGTGACTACGAAAATGACTAAATTCACATATATATGACTATTAGTAGCTAATTTCTCATATATTATAACGCGATTAATGTTTAGTCGTATTTAGCTTAGTCATTAATATGTTAGATCATCTAGTAGTTTATTTAGTCGTATATTTGGCCATTAATTGTTGCAATTAGTGACTAAATTAGTGGCTAAATAAATGACTAAATCTATGACTAAATAAATAATTAAATCATTGACTATCAATGACTAAATCAATGAGTAATAAGTCAACATATTTGTTAGAGCTGATTTTACCACACATGGTGGATCACACCTTTATGGCCTTCCCTGTCCCTCTGCAGACTCTTTGGACCCCAAGGACCATTTTTGTACCTTTGATGTTTCCAAGATCATCCCTAAAAACATGCATTATTTGCAATGCATGACTTTTAAACCTATTCTCGCGTATATACGTGGATATGACCCTCAAACTCGTGTACATCGGGATGTGCGCAAAAGGCCAAATAGTTTTGGAGTTTTCCTTGATGTGGATCCGAGTCACTTGTCTCTTGGCCTTCCATATGCCTTGAGATCGCTCAGATTTGACCTTCCATTACCCCATTTAAGCACTATATAAGGAACCCTTTGGATACATTGAAAGGGGAGAAATTGAAGAGCAAGAAAAATATAGTCCATTGTTTCCGGAGCTTATACTTGAGTCTGCATCCCTTTGTCCCTTGGAGCACTTTGTGTTCTTCCCAATCTTGCTTTTTCTTTTGAGCTTGCTATCGAGAGATGGAGGATTGAAGTGCTGGAGGCCTAGGTGGAGGACTTAGTTTCTCCGGTTCGCAGACGTGCCAATAGAGGTTGTCACTATTGTAATATCTGATTTATATTAATAGAAATATCTTTTCCTATCCAATAATGTGTATTTAAATGAGTATTGAATCCATGGATTCTTTTAAATGCTTATATGTTATTGATTATATATGCTAGAGTAGGTATAACACCATTATATATCATGCTTGTCTTGTTTGCTAAATGTTGAGAGAGCAAATTGCTAGTACAAGTGAGAGTGGAAAAGATCAATAGGGATCTACATCAACCATCTGGAATAAGGCATGTTTCGAGATCCTTTAGTGTTAGATGTTTGGTTTCTCTTGCATACGGGAAAGGACTTATTTTTGCGGTTACTCTGTCTATTGTGGTACCCCAAGCCATAGGAAGTTTTCTCCATAACAGAATTGGTGACTCCACTGAGGAGTTCCTAGTCATTTATTTTGGGGGTTTTATCGACATTCAATGTTCTTGAATTGCTATTATTTCTCTGTTTCTGAGTTGGGTTTGGGGGCATGTTTTCTTAGTAGTGTTTGATAGGAGTAAATTTTATCTCAATTTGTCTGCTTACCTTTTTTTTATTATCTATTTTTCTTCCTGTACGCGAGTTTTGTCTTCATGGTCGTGTGTACACACGGTTTTTACTGGGATATCCGCATATATACGTGTGTTTTCTGCACATAGTCATGTATGCCCTGAGTTTTTCCTTTTTGGGGAAGTTTCAGTGTTGTTGGGTGAGTCTGGATAATTGCTGATTCTTCTTGGATACTTTTGGAGTCTGTATACACCTCAATTTATGACCAGAGATGATTTTTAGTTTGAATTTTTTGAGAATGTTCTTGTCATTGCATTTTCTATTTTTTGTTTTGGGATTAGTGCATTAGGTCTCTTTTACCTTAGTGATTTGCTTGGGTGCTTTCTGATAGTGCTTGCAGTGTCTGGGGGTTTTAGGGTCATACTTTTGCTTTATTATCTCTTTTTAATTCAAAAAATACAAAAACATTTGCTTTTTGCATCATTATGCATTGTTGCATTTTTCATTTTGCATGGTACTTGCATTAGGTTCGCTTGGAGAAGTATTAGTCAGATTTTCATATAGGAATGATTTCATCTTCGTTTGAAGGAAAATTTTTCACTTCACGTAGTAGCATACCCTATTTTTCATTCGACACAGTGCATTTGCATTGATTGTTAGGTGTGCACTTTACTTCTTGTTGCGTCATAAAACCATTAGTTGCATGGTCATTTTCCCTTTTGAGTAATAAACCAATTAAAATCAACGCATAATAAAATGAATTACACTCTTTTCTTTTATAGGGTGCACCAACAAGATTAGGTTTTAGGGTCTTGGAATAGTTCATTGTGAGTAAATTCTCCAAGACCACTAAATGAAACATGTATGTGTCTATCCAGGTGAGATTGTGAAATTCCTTTATATAATTAGTGTTTCTCAAGATTCTCCTCTTACAAGGGAGTTAAATACGAGGCAGTGTGAGCGGTTAATGATTGGGATGACCCCTGGTCATAACTCAGTAGCAGTGGAGATATTTCCAGGATTGTATTCGTATCTGGGGGCTCTTTAGAGAGTTTCGGGCTTTTCTACCCTGCCCATATGGTCAATCCTACCTGTGACTGTCTGCTTGAGCATTGATTATATTGAGGTGACCTTAGTTTCCTTACCTAGGTTATCGAGGGGGTACTTCATAGAGGTTATTCTGCAGGTGTCCTTGCTAGGTAGGGGTCGGACAACACAGTCGCTATATGCATTGAAGCTGAGGGCCACTATAATTGGTTCCGAACCTCTACTTGTTGTGTATGCGAGTCTCAAGCATATCCTAGGCAAGACATACCTGCTTCATTCAGGAGATCACATATCCTACCCTTGTTTTCTTATGATTTGGATTTACATTGTATAGGTGTATGCTCTATGCACGCTAGTTTTCCTAGGATTTGCATAATTAGATAGAGTCTTTTTTTATTTTTTGATTCATTATGGATTCGAGAGTGCCAATTCACCGTTCTTGTCGTTTAGCAGGACTTCCACCTTCCACATCTCCTCCTCCTTTGGGAGAGAGAAATAGACAGTTCGGGCGGACTACTGCTCACATTGATTTACACACAATGGGAGATCATGAGGATGAGATTCTTGAGATATCTTCTCCACCTCAAGAGGTTGGGGATGTAGACTCTACTCCTGTATATGATCCTTCACCAAAAATACCTTCACATTCGGGCTATGATCCCTCATTCACAGGTCGCCGGTATTGGTTACTAGGTGACGAGACTCATCATGAACCCACAAGCACTAGTTATATTCGTTATGGCATACTTGATATCCCTACACATGATCCGACACATCATGCTGAGTTAGAAATTGAACCTAGCACTACACCTAGGGGCACTCCTATTCCTTACCATGCAGAGAGATTTGGGAGCACTAGTCACATTGCACCTTCCATCCCGGTGGTGGAAGCTACCTAACATGTCCATCCTAGACCTAGTGTTAGTAGTCATATGCGGATACCAGAACCGAAACAAGTGGCCATAGGGAATACCACTTACATACCTTTACATGTCCCTTCGTCCTCAAACCCTACTCCTTTGAATGCATTTTTGACAACCCTTCCTCCCCCTCATTCACGTGGTCCTTCAGGTTGGAATATTGCTACTAGCTATGTTCGTACTGTGACTAATCACACGGTAGTATCTTAGAGTCAAGTACCTCATGTTGTTTCGGGAGGTCATATTCCTATTTTGGGATCATCTCATGGTCCATCGTAAGGAGTTCTGCATATCTGTAATTATGGATCTTCTCAGGGGACATCCCATGGGACACCTTATGGAGCTTCTCATGGACAATCTTATGGACCACAGTATGGACAGAACTATCAACACTATGGGTACGGGTATCAACAAGCCGCTTACTCCTCTAATTATGGCTTTGTAGCACTGCATAGTCAAGGTAAACCACATTATAATGCTTCCATGCAGCCCTACACGGGTCAAACATGAGGAGGATATTATGGAAAAGGCCATGGTATTTACAGTAGTTAGCCTTATATGAACCAAAAATATTAGGGAGTGTGGCATAGAATGGTTCAACCTAGGCTCCCTTTCCTCACAACGTCAAACTTACCTGACTTATCGAGACTCATGAACGATCTGGTATCTCATGACCTGGCTTGGTCGGCTATCCCTAACAAGATTCCCTTAGACATTCCCAAGTTCGAGGGAAAAGGAGGAGAAGATCCTAGTGAACATGTCACTACTTTTCACCTTTGGTGCTCTTCCAATTCCTTACATGATGACTCAATCTATTTAAGGCTATTTCAATGCACCTGTTATAGCTGATTTCACCACTCCAGGTGAATCACACTTTGTATGGCCTTCCCCTATCTCGCTGCAGACTCCTTAGACCCCATGGACCATTTTTTGTCCTTTGATGTTTCCTTGACCATCCCTAAAAACATGAGAAAATGATACACGCGAATTTTAAACCTATAAGCGCGTATATACGCGGTTTTGACCACTAAAAACGCGTACATCGGGATGTGTACAAAATCCAAATCATTTTGGATTTTTCCTTGACATGGATCTGACTCACTTGACTCCTGGCCTTCCATATGCCTTGAGATATATCGGATTCGACCTTTCATTACCCCTTTGAAAATCTATATAAGGAACCCCTTGGTAAATTGAAGGCATAAGAGAGAATTGAGAGAAAAGAAACTATAGTCCATTGTTGCCAGAACTTATCCTTGAGTCTGCATCCCTTTGTCCCTTGGAGCACTTTTGTGTTCTTCCCAAGCTTGCCTTTTGCTTGTGAGCTTGCTATCTAGAGATGGAGGATTGAAGTGGTGGAGGCCCAAGTGGGGGATTCAGTTTCTCCAGTTCACAAACGTGCTGACAGAGGTTGTATCTTGTAATCTTTGATTTATATTAATAGAAATATATTTTCCTATTCAATAATGTGTGTTTGAATGAATATTTTATCCATTGGATTATGTCAAATGCTTATTGTTGTAATCCTACAGATCACATAAGGTTACCAATAATACATACAAAAATATACACAGATGCAAGAGATAAGAACTGATAACATGAACAGATTATATTATTCTCAATAGATCATACAAAGCCAAGAACTGAACTGCGTTCTTGTGTGGCTCAACAGCCTAATATACAGGTTACAAACAGTTACAATCATAACTACCTGTCGGTTCACCGAACCGACACGACTATTAGTTAACAGACTAACTACTGTGTTTACTCGGCCAACTGACGTAGTCGGTCTCTCGACTTAGTCGGCTGATCGACTAAGTCGGTCTTCGTTCAAGTCGACTTATGTCGACCTGCTCCTTCTACATCTCCCCCACAAACAAAACATTTCTTCGTCCCAAAGAAAGAGGGAGGTAAAACAAAATAGATTAGAATGACAAGAATTAGATCTGCAAAAAGGAGACTGCTACTGAGGTGGGATGTGCAACCGAATAGTTGGTCTTCTCTGTACACAGACTTCGACTATTACTGGTGC